>JAKUCM010000580.1:0-88818 GCA_023374145.1 Lepidium sativum
AAAGAGAGAGAAAGGTGAAAGCAACCACCAATCCCTTCTTCTTTTAGGGTTTTCATCTCTTCTTCTTCTCTTTATTCTTTTCTTCTCATCTCTTCTACATATGGTAGTTTTGATGTTTCACTGTTTTGATTCTCATACTTTAGGGTTTCGAAAAAGATTTATGGTTTTCAATATCTCTTGGATTTTGTAAAATTTGGTAAATGTTTTCATGATTCAGTTTTTTGAGTTAACATTTTTTCAATATTTCGTAGCTACAATGGTCTTTGCTCCTTCCTCCACCAATTTTGATGAAGAACGTCAAGCTAAGATAGAGGAGCTGACTGCGTACATGCAACAAGTTGAGTTTTTGGCCGACTCTAAATGGGGAATCCTTGAAAGGTTCCCATGTGGTGCCAAAATTATCGAAGAACACACTTCTAAACCGCCAAAAAACAGGGTTTACTTTGTATGCCAAGACTACAAGAATGATGGCCTGCATCATAAACAATGTTGGGATCATGCAATCCAAGGAGAGTGTGAGCGCTTACAATTTACGGTTGACAAGCTCGAGAAGTAGGTGGCTAAGCAAAAATCTGAGTTGGTTGAGCAAGAAACTGGCACCACTGAGCATAAGATGTTTGTGGAGAAGATTTTGGGTGAGGATCAAACTGCTCACTTGTGGCTTAAGACAATTGAACAAGATGAGGAGATTAATAAGTTTAGCGATCTCGTAACTAGCCTTGAAACTTCCCTTAGTAATAACTCTAAGAACTGGCTAAAGCTTTAAGTTTGTGTTGTACGACTTTAGGACTTAGGGGACTTTGTGGTGTGGTAAGACGTGTAAGACTTTATGTTCTGGTTGTAGTACTTCAAGTTCAGGTTGTAAGACTTATGTTATGTTGTCTACCTTATGTGGATCTTTTAAGACTTATGTTAATATCGTAGGATTTTGGTATTTGTTTTTCAGACGCAGTATTACAACTCACTACAAACCATTTTAAAGAAAAAACAACAAAAGGGTAGTCAAAGTACTAAAATTATACCAATATAACCCATTATAAGGTAGTGTACGTACTTAAACGCTTAACATTGTACAAATATAAACCAACAAACAAACTACGTTCCCCACCTTGCCTTTGCCCAAGTTACTACCGCACTCGGGTCGTCCACCACATGGCTATGTTTACCGCATATTTCCCCTCGGTTGAGACGTATTTCCAACATCAGCTACTATGGTTGTACTATCAGCTCCAACAGCAGCTTCTATCTCATATTTCATCTCCTTCATCTCTACATTCATCAGCTCCACAAGTTCCACCAATTCGGTATAAGTTGGATTTTCTTGGTCGGTAATTGGAACTTCGTTTCTGGCACTTCACGTATTCAACACATGTTCGATGACACCCCGCGCTATTAAATCTTCCTGGTAAATTGCATCAAACACAGTTGTACGCCCAAATCGATTGTCGGACATCCAACTGTCCACAACATGATCATTCCTATACTTCTCATCTATTTCCGTCAATCTAGCCAATAAATCTTTTTCTTCATTTGAATTTGTTGAGATGATACTATCAATGTCCTGCATTAAGAACACTACATAAGAAGCTATTGATAAACAAATATAAAAGGTATAACTCATATTACTTACCTTAGTTGCACCTAGGAAGCTGTTTATTTTGTTCAAAGAATATCATGTTGCATCAGCTTTCATAAACTTATTGCGACACATCCTAGGACATTATGAGCACGCAGATCGATATTGTTCATGACACTTGGTAGAACACTCCATAATTGCCTCAAATGTCAATAACTACACACAAAAAATAAACTCAAAAACATTGTCACATTATACACAACAAATACAGTAAAAATGTTTATAATTTAAACAAACCTCCAGAGGGATAACGAAGCCAAGAATGGGCCATCCCATTCCTGTAACAGTCCCTTCAAAGTGCTTCACTGTATGTTCTATTTCCCCTAACATAAGGTCAATCTCCCCTACGGAAAGGTTTGGCAGAAGTTCAGGCCATCCACCACTCTCTAAAGGAATAACTTCACACACGTTGCATCAAAGATACATAAAAAGTACAATACAACCATCTTCAGTCGTTCAGTCGAACGGTCAGCTTCCATCTCTTTCAATGCTGTTTTGACATCCATTAGTCTTTTGCTTTAAGACCTTTAAAGTGTTTTTTCCAAAACTTGTCACCCCCAACAGTTTTTTCGTAATATCCGCTTGCATATTGTTTGCAGTTGAAACCAGAGATCAACGCGTGCTCACTCAGACTATATGGGATCAGAACACCATCGACAATGAGCCATGCTTCCTTTCTCGTCTCGATTTTTGCCGTTCATAGAATGAGCATCCACATGCCCATAACATGTGAGTTATATTCATCGGCATATGGAAGATGTGCTTGAACTGTGCATGATTTTTGAACCACTACATCTCATGACTTGTGAACGACATTTCATCATACAAATCCAACGTCTATCGTAAATAACACCTCGTCGATATCTTCATCTTATTATATCTTATTCTTGTACTCAGAAGGCATGAAATACATTCTGATAGGTAGTTGTTCAGTCAGTCCTTCTTCCTCTTCTTCATTATGGAAAATACAAGTTAATACAACTCCTTCTCTATAGTGACACTTCCTAAATCATTATATGCATACTGACACTTCCTAAATCATTATACTTCCAATTCTAATTCAACTATTAACCATTCATATCATCCTACAAATCTAACTAATCAAGAATCTGATCAACAACAACTACTCATTTAAACACAATACCAACATCAAAAATAACCAATATATCAACAAAATAATGACTAATTCATACCATTGTGACTCCGTCATCCTCCTCATTTTCTTCTCTGTGTCCTTCTTCTACATACTCTTCTCTTTCTTCTTTAAACTCTTCTCTTTCTTTTTCAATCTCTTCTTCCTTAGATTTTTCTTCTTCTTCCTCTTCTTCAGATTTCTCTTCTGATACCTCTTCTTTAGATTTTTCTTCCTCCTCTTCTTTTTCTTTTTTCCCTTCTTCGTCTTCCTCTGCTTCACCGACAGTCTCATCACCATCGCAGACCATAGCTTCTACTACCAGACATTTCTCTTCTACCATAGTTTTTGATGGATCTTCTTCTACCGGTATTCTCTATGTCCTCCTCCTCATTGCCCATTGAGTTTTAGCCATCACCGCTAAGGTTTGTGAGTGGAATCCAAAAGAAATTCGTGGAAATATAGAAAAAATTGTCAGGTTTGAAAGAAAGAATTAGAACGGTTGTGCAAAGTTTCACCTGTTTCATAAGGAAAAAGGAAACAAAAACGGTTAAAAATTTGTGTGAGAGAAAGAATAGAAACGGTAGGGACCGAAAACTTTAAAATATGTTTAATAATAAGAGAATTATGGATTTAGATTCGTTGTTGAAACGAAATCCAAGACTTCAAATAAGTCGTATGACTGGATGATTTATTCGAGTTTTTGACTTTATAATTTCTGTGATTTATTAGAAACAATGCCATAATTCATAGATTTTTTATATATATATATATAATTTTAATTATTATTCTAATAATTAAGTGGTGTTTCATCACGAAATAGACACCAAGATAAAAAAAAACTCTAATGACTAGGAAAACATATATGTTGTATTGCATGATTCTAGATTGTTCAATTGTGTCTATTTAGTCTCTCTCTCTCTCATTCATATGGTATCAAAGCCATCTAAGCTCTACCAGGCAACAACGGCGGATCCCTACCTTTTCAAGCAATGTTCACATTCTTAACTCATTTACTCAGAAGTTAAATTATCTCTTTTCCAGTCAAAATCTCATCAGATTTGCCAACAGAAGTGTTCTTCTTCCAGTCTATGAGTCTTGGTTCTGCACTGCCCAACTTTTCCGGCATGGTTGTTTGGAACACTGTCAGAAGAGGTTCTGGGACATGTCCATAACCTCAATACATCTCGAGAAATCTGGGTTTCACTTGCAGAAAATTTCAACCAAAGCTCCACTACTCGAGAGTTCTCCTTGCATCACAGTCTTCAACTTCTAACGAAGAACGGTAAGACCTTCTCAATCTATCATTGTGAGTTCAAGACCCTTTGTGATTCGTTAAGCGCTATTGGAAAGCCTACTGAGGAATCTTTGAAGATATTTGGCTTCTAATGGTTTGGGTCGTGAGTATGACCCATTCACTATAGTGATTCAGAGTTCTCTATCAAAGATATATCCACCTACTTTCAACAACATGGTCTCTGAGGTTCAAGGTTTTGATGTTAAGTTACAAACCTATGAAGTTGAGGTTGTACAAAACCCTCACATGGCCTTCAATACTCATGCATCAAAAAGCCAATACTACAGTCAGAGAGAAGGCAGAGGAAGATATGGTTCTTGTGGAAGAGGTGGATACTCCAGCCGAGGCAGAGTGTTTTCTCAGCATCAGTCTCAACCACATAACTCAGAAGCTCACCATGTATGTGAAATATGTGCTCGTGTGAGACATACAACTCTGGTATGCTACAATAGGTTTGATAACAACTACAAAAGTGAGAATGTGGAACAAGTTTTTTCCTCGTTAAGGATATCACACAATAAAGAAAAAGAATGGGTTCCTGATTCGGGAGCCTCACAGCTCATGTCACAGCCTCTGCAGAAACCCCGCAATATGCTGCTCCTTATTAAGGCAACAACACAATGCTTGTCGTAGATGGGACTTATCTTCCCATCACTCACGTTGGGTCCACATCCATTGCCACTACGTCAGGTAACATTCCATTACATGAGGTGTTGGTTTGTCCTGATATTCAACAATCTCTACTCTCTGTCTTTAAACTCTGTGAGAATTTCCCTTGTGGAATCTTTTTTTGATACTAACCAAGTATGCATAATCGAGTTGAATACTCAAATTGTAGTGGCAAAGAGTCTTAAACGAGGTAGTTTATATGTGTTGGGAGGAGAAAGGGTTTAGAAATCTTTACTCAAACAGGCAATGTAGTGCCTCAGAAGAAACGTGGCATCTTAGGCTAGGTCATGCAAACTCAAGGATCCTTTAACACCTCAAGTACATCAAGGAGATATATATCAACAAGAGCAGAACCAGTCCCACAGATGGGTCAAAGTAGCAGACTAGAGTTTTCTTCTTCTATTTCTAAATTAAGTCAATCCCTAGATCATTTTCACTATGATTTATGGAGACCTTCACCTATTATATCGAACCAAGGTTTTTAATACTATGCAGTTTTTGTGGATGAATTATCTGGATACTTTTGGTTTTATCCTTTACAATGAAGACATGATTTCATTCGATATGTGTGGCCTTTCAATCAATGGTGGGAAATCAGTTTAATACAAAGATTAAAACATTACAAAGTGATGGGGGGAGAGTTTACTGTGAGTTTAAACAACATCTAATAAAAAAATGCATTCAACATTACATCTCATGTACTGATACGCCCTAGCAAAATGGCAAAGCAGAAAGAAGACATTGCCATCTTACGGAGCTAGGTCTCTCCATGTTAATTCAAAGTCATACACCTCTCAGGCATTGGGTAGAAGCCTTTGCAACAGCTTTTTACTTGTGCAATCTTCTTCGTTCAGCCACTCTTAGAAACGTCAGTCCCTTTGAGGTAATCTTCAAGCAAAAACCAGATTATTCACCTCTTAGAGTATTTGGCTTATGCGTGCTACCCTTCATCAAACCAATGCGTGCACACAAATTGGAACCAAGGTCTCTGCAGTGTGTATTTCTTGGCTATCACACTCATGACAAAGGCTACAAATGCCTTTATCCACCAACCGGAAAGGTTTATGTCAACATGCATGTCTTAAAGAGCAGTGCTTTCTGTTTCATAACAAGTATCAATCTTTGATTCCTCGTTACACTAGTTCGGTACTACAAGCTTGGCAAGCTGCATAACCACCTCCTACACCAATTGATGTATCAGTTCAACAAGTATTTAAACACCTGTACCATACCAAAATGATACGAGCTTCGAGATGCTTCTCTAAGGTTGATGGGAACGGTAACTATCCAAGGGAACCGAGTGTACTTCCTTGGTAAGAAAAGTCGGGGGCGCGGAAGGGGTGGTTTGAGGATCGATCCACAAGAAGTATGGTGGGCTTCTTGATACACTCAAACACACTCTAGATAAAGGGGAAACCTCTCGAGATTTTGCAGTGTGTTCTAAGTCTTAGACAAACAACTAAGCTTGCTAAGGACTAGGAATTTCTCTTTGAGAAATTGTGTTCTTTATTGATTTCAAAGTTGGGTGATTTGTTACATGGCTGCAAGGGGACCTTATATAGGGGTCCTAAGGCCGACTTACTTAAAGAAAAAATGAAAATATGGGTCGCAGCCCATTAACAAAAAGGAAATAAGAAAAATGGCAAATTCCAAGAAAAATGGCAAATTTCTAACTTAGTATTTTGGTGCCTTATTAAACGAAAATAAAAGCCCAAAAAAACCTATGGGCCTTAAGACTCTCTATCCTAAGGTGCTGGAGTTGTTGGGCTTGACGTTCCTGCAAGAACATTTATCGTAAACACAAAACAAACCGTGTAAGATGCGATAAAGGGCCAAATCTTGTCGGTTACTTCCAGCTCGGGTCTTGTCGATTCTTGGTCATCTTGGTCAGCTTCTAAAGGGTCTTGCATGTCTTGGATCTCCTCTGGTCGTGCTGCTTGGTCTTGACTTGCATTCTTGACATTTCCCGCACTCCTCGAAAAAGTCCTAATATCGATCTTGGAGCATTTCGGGGAGGACGCGATCTCTAATGTTAACTACAGATTCTCCTAGTTGTTCTCTCAATTTGCATGTCCTAACTCGAGTCATTGGCCTGCCTAGTTCAACCGGCTTGATGCCCTCATCATCAACAAAATCTTAACGTTCAAGATGTTTACCAAGCTCCAAATTCACATGTTCACCTCAACATGTGGAATAAACTCAAACTTTACCTGATCATGTGGAGAAAATTCAGGTAGAACCTTTCAGGTAGGACCTGAAGTGAAAGTTGATCCCCATCCACCTGAACACTACAAGAAAACAGGTCAAAAACCGACCACTGTTCCGACCGGAATGTGGTTGTCGGAATTTTCTGACAAAAAAAACCGACAACAAGCCACAGTTTTGAAAAATATCTAACAACTGTTGGTGGTGGTCGGAAACCGACCGTTAGCGACGGCTATATCCGACAGCATTTCTGACAACCACCCACAGTCTTAAGTATCTGACATCTACCGACGGGACTAGTAAAAACGTTCTCCATATGTCGTTTTCCATTGTAACCGAAAGTAGGTAAGACTGTCAAAACCCCGCCAAAAACGGTAGGAAAGTGTATCTTTATAACCACAAACGATCATGTTGTGGCTACACCTTTGTTTTTCAATAAGTAGAACACAAAATGTCAAATATATATTTTCGAGCTTGGATGGATCAAGAAAAAAATGATCCAGAAACGGGGTTACTTACCGAAGAGTATGTAGAAGGGATGAAACAATTTATGGAGTTCGCCGGAAATCAAAGCATTACGCGCGAAACAGGTAAGATGTATTGCCGATGCCGTAAATGCAAAAATATGAGATTTTTGTCAGTAAAACAAGTTTGGCTCAATCTGTATAGTAGAGGTTTTATTCCTGGGTATAAAGTATGGTACTCGCATGGAGATGATCCATCTATGGTTAATTTTGCTAGTATTAGTGCAAATATAGATAATGGTTTAGGTAGCAGAGGAACTATGCATTTAGAAGCTGAATGTATGGTTAATGTCAAAAGTGGTAATGAATGTTATGGTGGTGGTGTGGGAGTGGATTTGACTGTGGAAGGTGAAAACGTAGTTGGTTCAATTCAGATGGTTAACGATACATTTAGAGAGAATATTCGTGCTTTTGAGGAGGAAATAAATAGAGGGGATGAACCAAAACTAGAAGCACGAAGTTTTTATAATATGTTGGATGCAGCAAAGAAGCCGTTGTATGGTGGGTGTGAGGACGGGATATCTCCCTTATCGACTGCAACTGACTTGATGTATATCAAGACAAACTACAATTTAGCAGAGACATGTGTTGATGCGATAGCTAATTTGTTTAGCAGAGTCTACCCAAAGATAATATTGCTCCTAGTTCATACATGGAAGTTCAGATATTGGTCGTCGGGCTTGGGTTACCGTACGAGATGATAGATGTATGTATCGATAATTGTATGATCTACTGGAGAGAAGATTCAGATATGTTAAAATGTCGGTTTTTTCGTAAACCTTGGTTTCAGGAAACATATGGTAGAAATCGGGTCCCATACAAGCGGATGTGGTATTTGCCATTAGGAGATAGGTTGAAAAGGCTATATCAGTCAGAGCGTACTGCAGCTGCAATGAGATGGCATGACGAACATAATTCACATGGAGAGATTCCACACCCTTCAGATGCGAAGGCATGGAAACATTTTAAGTCAGTTTATCCTGATTTTGTTGCCGAAAGCAGGAATGTGTATCTCGGCTTATGTACAGATGGGTCTAGTCTATTCGGGAAACACGGGAGACAATATTCAGTTTGGCCGGTGATTGTTACACCATACAATTTACCGCCCTCATTTTGTATGAAGTCAGAATTCCTATACCTGACAGTTGTAGTCCCAGGGCCGGATCATCCAAGAAAATCACTCGATGTGTTTTTACAGCCACTAATTTATGAGTTGCAGCAATTATGGGAGAGTGGAGTAGAAGCGTTTGATGTGTCTAGTCAGATTAATTTTACGATGAAATTCGTCCTTATGTGGACTATAAGTGACTTTCCTGCCTATGGAATGTTGTCTAGGTGGACGACAGATGGGAGAATGTCATGTCCAATGTGTCAGGACAGCATAGAAGCATTCCAATTGAAACACGGCAGAAAAACATCTTGGTTTTATTGTCACAGGCGATTTCTGCCCATGGATCATCCATATCGGAAAAGCACAACATTGTTCATCAAGAATAAGAAAGTGATGTACGGTCCACCTATAGAACCGTATGGTCATACAATATTAACCCAATTTCGAGATTTTGGTGCAGAAAAAACAACGGATTGTGGGAGAAGTGGTCATTGTCCAGTTGATGGCGTTGTAGAGTATCACAATTGGCATAAGAAGAGTATATTCTGGGAATTGCTGTATTGGAGAACCCACCTGCTATGGCATTGTCTAGACGTTATGCACATTGAAAAAAATGTGTTTGAGAATATCATCAATACTCTCCTGAATGTGAAGGGGAAAACGAAGGATAATTTGAAATCGAGACTAGACTTACCTGATATTTGTGATAGAAAATCACTTCATGTACGAGGTAACAATAAAGTTGGTCCTTTTCCAATATTCCGTATGGATGCTTCGAAAAAGGTACGAATGTTATTCAATACTATATGCAATTAACTTGATATTTTGTAATTTATCTAATAATTATATGAATAATAGGTGGTATTTTTTGATTGGATAAAACATAATGTGAAATTTCCCGATGGCTACGCCTCGAATTTGCGTAATTATGTAGACAGCTCAGAGGAAAAAATTATTGGGATGAAAAGTCATAATTGCCATGTCGTGATGCAAAGATTATTTCCTTTTGCCTTTTTGTATTTGCTACCGCGAACTATACACGAAGCTGTTGCAGGTACAGTTTTAATTTTAGTACCACTTAATTAGTGTAAACAACTTTGCAACTTAGCATAACTTTATAATATACCTAGGTATAGGAGCATTTTTCCGTGATTTGTGTTCGCGAAGTCTCATTGTAGACGGAACATCTTCCGATCCACGAGAAGCAGGTAAGTAGATTTTCATTCTTGTCATTTTGAAATTTGTATATAGATTGATTGGCCATTGAATTCCAATACAGAGTTAGGTGGACCAGTTCAATACAGATGGATGTATCCGTTTGAACGATACATGTTTCACTTAAAGAAGAAAGTGAAAAACATGAGCAGACTTGAGGGTTCCATAGTTGCACAATGCTTGAATGAAGAAACCACTAATTTCTCTTCAATGTACTTTCATCCGGAAGTGCAAACGAAGAGACGCAGACCACCTCGACATGATGACGGTGGCGAACACCCAGTTTATCCAGCATATGCTCCCGATACATTTTCTCAGGTTGGTAGGTTGAGCGGAAAAGCAAAACAGAGGAAACTGAGTACAGTAGAGAGCAGACATATGCATCTGTATATTGCGAATAATTGTGTTGAAATTGAGGAACTGGAGCGGTATGATTTCTACACTTTCTTTATCGCAATTTATCTTTCGTGTATAGGTAAATCATATTATTAATTAAATGTTTTAATTTAGGATTTACATGGCCCAATTAAGAGCAGCTCATCCTCAGATGTCTGATGGCTGAAAAATGGCGAGTTCACTTAATTGCTTAAATTCTATGTAAGTATATTAAAATATTAATTCGGACAATTCAAGCTATTTTAAATTTTGTGATTAATGTTAGTAACCCTGAATTTGACTACAGGTTACAAAGTGTTCTTCACTTGGCCAAGAGTTTTCGACATGGGTACAAGAGTTTGTTATGGGTCCAGTATCAGTTGTAAATTTGTATCCAATGTATTGCACAAGAGGATATGCTTTCAAAATAATCTGTGAGGGGATGAAAAGACGGACTTCTGATTACGGTGTTTCTTCGAGGTCTCGTGACACGATTTACTATGGTGTTCTACGAGAGATATTGAAGGTGAGCTACCCTGGACTTATGGGTTTGAAATGCATAGTTTTCAACTCCGATTGGTATGACCCTACTATAGGAATCGGGGTGTGTATCGATGAGTTTGGTGTTACGTCTATTAATTCTAGACGTAAGCTTCAGAAATACGATCTTTTAATTCTTGGGTTACAAGCAGATCAAGTGTGCTATCTATCATACCCACAAGTCGCAAACAGGAGAAACAGTTGGATTACTGTGGCAACCATAAACCCCCAAGGAATACTCAATGGACCATCAGAACAAGATCATATGCAGCAAGCAACGCCAGGGGTCTTTGGACCGCTTCAGATTGATCTTGGAATTGATCTTTGTGTTGATATGACAAAACACCCAGATGTGATGGTCCATGACGACTCTGAAGATTATATTACAAAGTTTGGTGATGATTTACCCGAGAGTTATACCGACGCGTCGGACGACTTTGATTCTGTTTCCGAATAATCACTTGTGTAGTTTTTCAAAAAAAACGACGTTATATATTTGCTTATTGTTAAAATAAGTATTCCTAGTTATTTACTAGAAGTATTAGAAGAGACCGAGTATAACGAACATAAGATAACAAAATGTTTTATATAACATACATATTACGTAAATTAACAAAAATATATTACATATATAGTTCAATAATTAACCAATTTCAAATATATAAATATATATATATATATGTATGTGTTTAATAGATGGGTCGAAAATATATTACATATATAGTTAAATTACTAACCAATATCAAATATCTATTTAAATATCTAAATCTCTAAATATATATATGTCTTTAATAGTGGGGTCGAAAACGGTCGGAAAAGAAGTCCGACTGTGTCCGACGGGAGACTAAGATCGACCACGTCCGACGGGAAAAAAGAGGAGGAAATCAGGGCGGCAATCGAAGTGTCTCGTGGAAGATTCTAACACGCGGTCCGACGGTTACTGACGGGTACCGACGACTTCCGACATTATAACTCACTTCATCTCCTTCGTCTTCCTCCGCGGATCGCAGAGAGAAGACCGGGACTTTTCCGACACCGCTTCCACCACCGCTGGTCAATTCGCCACCTACAACAGTAGCAATTTCCAATTCCATGTAAGTTTCCGATTTCCTTTTCCCAATTTCTTAGTTTGACAATTTCTTAGGTTGAATCCGTGAATGTGTTGATTAATAGTGATGATTTCGTGAATGTGACTTGGGTTATAGTGATTATTTCGTGACTGATATGCCTTTGTCGGTTTTGAATATGACTTGGGTTATAGTGATGATTTCGTTACTGTGTTTGTTGTGTTGATTTTGTTGGATTTTGATATCCTTTGAATAGTAGAAAAGAAAGAAGAAAAATATGTGTAAATTGTTAAACATAGCAAGTGATGATCTTTGTAACATTTTAATGATCTTCTAATTGTTTTTAATAATTTTGTAATTGTGGGAAAAATTATTTTATTTGTTAAACATCACTTGATTTTCTTTGCTAATTGAAATTTTTTTTTGTCATAAATCAAGTATTTCGTAATTGTTTATGTTCTAACTATGTATTAATAAATTTCTTTTCTAAATATTACATGATTTAACAATTTTTAATTGTGTTTTCTTTACCTCAAACACAATTTCTAAAACAATTGATATTATAAACATATAAAATATAAGTCAATGTATACATAGTTTTTGCAATTAATATTATTACAGGTCTACTTACGGTGACTTTCAGAGACACCTACACGGTGTCATTGACTCGGACCAGACACAGAGTCCGAGTCCAGTTCAACAATCTCTTCAGGAATCTCAACCACAAGGATCTGTTGTGCACCTGACGATTGAAAAACTACTCACAGCAGAAGGACGTCACCACATTACCGTTCTCTATCCGCACAGAAGTTCTTGGTAAAAAAAGTTTCTCTCTTCACTTAATATTTGTGTATATATATATACATTTATTTATTTATATATTATTTTTAATATTTACACTCCTCAATAATTACAATATATTTGTCAGGTTTTGGTATAAAAAAGGTATTAAGAAGTCAATTTTAAAAATGATTCAGCATCAGTTTCCCCAAACTTATCCCCGGTATAATGATTTTCCGTGGGAATTGCATGAGAGTTGGTTCAAATCGTTCACGGTATTACTTTTCTAAATTAATCGTCCAATTATGCATTTCTGTATTACACGTATTTATGTTAAAATAACGTAATTCAATTAATTGTTTTTTACAACAAGATTTTAATTGGGACGTCGAGTTGACTCCTCGGGTCAGAGCTGAGTTTGACAAGCAATACCGCACTTCATACAAAAACAATATACATGAATGGAAGCAAGCATAGAAGGCCGGATAAGAACAACATCCAGGGTGCAGCCCCGAACTATTCCAGCAGTTCGCCGCGTACTGGGAGCACGAGGACACCAAAAAAGTGGCAACCAGAAACTCACTCAACCGGAACATCAACCGCGGCGGATTAGGAGTCGCTACCCATAACAACAGCGCTCAGACTTTCGAGGAACGTTCACTGTTCTGGTAAGTAATTTAAATAAATTACAAGACATATTTTTTAATTGCTTACAACTGTTAAATATTTTTTTGTAGGTATCTCAAATCGGTGAAGAACCAGATTTATTCCTCCTAATGGAGGACACACATACTAACAAGCAGACGAAGAGGGTAGAGGACAAGAAGGTTCTCGGTGTTCTCGAGACGGTGAGGCGGAAGACCACATAAATCTTTACGCAACGCAGTCAAGAAGGTGAAGGTAGTTCTACCCAGCTAACTCGGGAGGAAATTGATCAGTTCAACATTGAGGTATGATTTATTTTTTAAAATAATTTATAATCACTATTACTATTAATTTTGTCTTCTTTCTGCAGTCCACTCTGCGTACTAAAGCTCATCCTTTCGGACTTGGCAATCTGGTTACTTCCGATGATGTCCCGGCTCGTCTGACACATAGTTCGTTGACACTGTCAGAACGTGAGCAGTTCAATCATATGCGTTTGAAACAAGAGGAGATGAAACGTCAGGCCGAAGAGAACAATGCCAAATTGCGGAAAATGGAGCGTCAGATGTAGGAATTTGCAAAATTCCGCGAAGATTTTATGAGTTTTACATTATCACGTAATTAGATTCGTATCATGTAGTTCACAATTCTATTTTGTAAACTCTTTTAACTATTTTAATTTTAATATTTTTAATTTCATTAATTATTATTATTATTATTTATTTAATTTTATAATTTCCGACCACCTCCGACAGGCGTTTTCCGACCACCGCCGACAGGCGTTTTCCGACAACAACCGACAGGCCTTTCCCGACAGGTATTGATGGGGTCTTCCGACGTTCTCGGACAGCTCCTTTCCGACGTCTCCCGACAGGACTTTTCCGACATCTCCCGACGGACGTTTTCCGACCCTTACTGACCGTTTTTCCGACCACCGACTGTTGTTGGAATAAACAGACCACTACTGACGTTTTTTTGGTTTCCGACCATCTCAAACCGACCACTCACTTTCCGTCAATTGGGATCGGAATTATCAATTTTCAGACGGTTTCTGACAGCAAACGTTGTCAGAATCCGTCTTGTTTTCTTGTAGTGGAAGCGCCAACTCTCTGTGACACGAACGTTGCAGTCCCAACAAAAACGGCTGCAATAGACAATGAACACTAAATGATTACAAGGTCTAAAGCTGGTATACATAAACCTAACCCAAGGTATGTCTTGCTGACTTCTAAATTCACAGTCAAAGAACCTAAAAATATTATCGTAGTCATTAAACATCATGGGTGGAATCAGTAAGTCCTTTTAACAGGATTCACATGCTTCATACATGGACTCTCGTACCGCATACAATATATATGAAAATATTGGGATGTCGTTGGGTGTTCAAAATGAAATTAAAGCCAAATGGAACAGTATATAAAGTCAAGTCTCGCCTTGTAGCTAAAGGGTTTAATCAAAAAGAAAGCTTAGACTACCTGGAAACATTCAGTCATGTTGTATGCACAACAACTATAAGGATTGTTTTTGATATAGCAACAACAAAAGAATGGACTCTTAAACAGTTGGATAATTCAAATGATTTTCTCCATGGAGAATTGCAAGAATCTGTATTCATGGTGCAACCACCTGGTTTCGAAGATCCATCTAAACCTTCTTATGTATGGAGATTGACCAATCCTCCTCTCTATGGGTTCAAACAGGCGCCTCGTGCCTTGTACAATACATTCAATAACTTCTTGCTGGAATTAGGCTTTAACAGCAGCAAATCAGACCCTTTGTTATTACTTATCATAAGAGAGGGAAATCGTTGATTCTTCTACTTTATGTAGACGACATGTTACTAACCGGAAGTGATGATGAACTCTTGCAAAAGCTTCTCAACTCTCTCAGCACTCGTTTTCAGTGAAGGACATGGAATATCCTCATTATTTCCTCGGCGTTGAAATCGAAAAGCATCAGACATGCATGTTCCTTCACCAAGCTGCTTATGCAGCAGACATTCTCCATCAAGCTGCAATGTCTGATTGCAACTCAATGCCGACGCGGCTTCCGATACATCTGGACCAGCTTGAGGGGGAGTGTGAGCAATAGAGAAGCCCAACAAGCTTCTAGCCCAATTCAGATAAAGATATCATTAAAGAAAAGCAGGTCACGGCAACTCTCTGCAACAAACAGCCTGCAGAGGACGATGATGCAAAACGAAAAAGCAAAAAGCATAACAAATCTGATTTTTTGCAATCCCTAAACGATGATGAGGCAAACCTATTCGTTGTGTTCCTTGATTCTGGATTGTTACATTGTGTCTATTTAATCTCTCATTATAAATCTGTCAACATTATCTTGGAAATACAACTTCTTTCAAACTCTCTCTCACATTCACACTAATCGTATTGTTATGCTAAAATGGACATTATTATAGAATCGTCATAGGAGAGTGTCTAACAAAATTGGTTAAGAGTGATGTGTTTGTAGAACGACCAAGATGGGGAGAGCATTTGGTAAGAGAATTACTTAACGTTTTTTTTTTGTCTCAACGATCTTATATTGATAAAGAAAGGGCTATGAACCCATTACGTACTAGACTAGTACAGTTACTACCGTTGTCTCCTCATGTTTAGTGGAGATCTCTTGCTGAGAAGGTTGATTGCAAGAAGAGAGTATAGCTTTTGACTTATACTCATCGATCATCAATGGGATTAGAGTCTACTTGCCTTATCTTTATTCATCCTATATTGAGAGGTTGAGGAATTAATCAGCGTCAATCACGACCCGAGATATGAGAAGAAACTTCTTTTTTCTTTGTTTTTGAAAATAAGAAGACACTTTAAGGATCCCTTCACCCGTTCGGTGATTCAGACAATCATACGACCCGACGGAGAACTCCCTTTGTATTTCTGAAAGAAGAGATGATGAAAAGAAAATATTAAAACGAAAAACATGAAAATAGGTCAAAGGCACCGGTGTGGGAGCTAGCAGAGTCTCCGACCACCGGTCCCGAACAAAAACCGATGAAGATGTCTCAAGAAGAAAAGAGAAAAAGAAGAAGAACACTACGTTTAGTTTAAGAGTTGGACGTGTGAACAAATACGTAACAAATATGGAATATATGAAAGGGGAGTGTTTTCTATCAAGGATTAGTGAGGGGAAAATTGTTGCAGTTACCAAGAAGAATGAATCCAGGAGGATATATGCAACAATGGATGCAACATTGATATAATAGGTGACAATTGCTATGAGAACAGTAAGTAACAAAACGAGTACCTAGTATAGGAATTGATGTAAACAAATATTTGTTTAACTAAAGAAGGTAACGAAATGGTTAGACTGCAAAGTATAGATAAGGGGACGACGAAAGCAACACTCATATAACATGTGTCAATTGCTGTCCAAACAGTATTTTCGATGTAGCAGGATTTCAATGCAATAGTTGAAAGAGAAACTTTTCTATGGGTCCAAATAGCATATGATGATAACATTCAGTTCCAAAAGTTTACTGGTTGGTTCTGAAAAATCAAAAATAAGAAAATTTATTTTTTACGTCAAAATGCATTAATTGTTCATTTATGTGAAAATATAGTAGTCGTGAATTGGTGATTTCTAAACCAATATCTCCTATTTTTATTATTTTTATATGTTGTAATATATTTTTTTATAATAAATATTTCCTTAGTCCAAATATAATAAATATTTATTTAAATAACAATTATTTATAGAATTTTAAAAAGTAAAAAAATAAAACAGATTAAATTTTAGGTTTTAGAAATATAATGTATTAGTGATAATAGCATATGGATGAAATCCGAATGTTGAAGTTGTTGAGGAGAATGAAACTAGAAGTATATAGAAAAGAGTGGAATTCGACGAAAGAAGCATTGATGTCGCTTGCTCTGAGTACTATAATGAACATGGTGATTGCAGCATGTAACAAAAAGGTTCTCATGAATTATTATTTTTTCTTTTATTGTCACTAGGGATCTCATGAATTGAAACTAATATTTTCTTTTTGTCAAACAACCGATCTATTCATCAGATTTTTGAGATTACATCAACAAACATAACAAAGAACTCCATAAAAATACTAATCCAAAGCAACATTGAAACTAAAACGTCTAGACGGAGAAACCTTGGATAGGAAATGAAATATCGTTCATAAATCTTGATAAGATCCTAAAACATTCCTGATTCAATTGCCATATAGGTCAGTTGAACACACAAGACAGCTCGTAAAATTTTTGAGCTTTGATATAAAGTAACCGAATCATCAAAAACAATTCGGGACCAGCGTTTCTCCAACCAGGAGAAGATAATAGATGTAATCATAAGATAATCGTACATATCCAATCTAATATTCATAAAATTGGGCATGTCCTCAAATGGCCCATTGTGTATTATTTAGACTAGGAATTGTAGAGTATCTTATATTGATTATGGGCCATGTAATAAGTCCACCAATTAAATCAATTCAGAAATAATTGATGAGTTCGCTTTAGACAAGTTTACTTCGACAGGGCTGTTGCTACATCCAAGCTTTGCTGGCTCTGACAGATCGGTGGAGAATGGTGCGATAGATCTAATCAGAGCCTCGCCAGCGGCAAGGGATGATGACTATGAATGATGTGACGTTGCGGTCAGAAGTGGGAGGCGAATGAAACGATCTCGATGGTTTAGAACCAACATATATTTTTGAATCAATAGTAAACCAAACACTAAACTCGAAGATGAAAGAGGAGAACAATACAACAGGGGAAGTGAAAACAAACTAGGATCCTGTAATTCCCTTAGGTCCAAACAAGCCTTTAATAAATTATCTGTCTCAGCTGCCTCTCGATCTAGTGACTTCTTGAATTACTTTAGAAAACCTTTTCACTCGAGGTATTAACCTTTGATCCTAATACCACATTTACAAGAATGGTTACGACAATAGAGATTTTAAAGGAAAATGAAATGTGCTAACTATATATATAACACTAAAGTATTTATTGTAAGGTATACCTAATTTATACATTGAAAGTATTATCCTTGTACCAATTTTTATTAATGATGTGGATGCCTTAGTTAACAATTTATGGGGAACAAAAAACGAGATGAAGTAAAGGAAATGTGAGCTACATTGATAACTAAAGAGTTAAAGAATTCTCTTAATGTTAATAACGTAACAACTAAGACAACATCAAAATCTTACCTACACTAACCGATATTATAAGCAAAATAAATAAAAAATTCTCAATTCAATAAGTCTTACATACATCCATCCAGAGAGTCACGTCTAACTGAATAGGCGAAAACTCATTTCGCAGTCAGTTGCAGGAATCCTGTGCAGAAATTGCTTCACTAAAGCAAACGACGGATCAAAAATTCGCAGCCATGAAGTCCATGATGGATATTTTGGTTGCGGGCAATCCTCATGTAACTGCGGCTTTGGAACTTAGACGTCGGAACCTCGGGATTAGGCCTACAGAGAATGTCGAGGTTGATTTGAACGAACAAGTGGTTGAAGATCAGGACGACCGTAGTTCGGACATATTCGACGAATTACTCTGATAAATATTTTTTGTAATTTATAATTAGATTTTGTAAAAACATTTTAATATTATATTTTAATTTTCTATTTTATTTTTAATTAATACATTTCATAATTTTATTAAAATAGAAAAATTTATTTTAATAATTTTAATAAAAAATTTAAAAAAATATTAGTCCCTAAATCGTTGGCAAGAATTATAAAAAATGGTCCCTAATTAGTTGTAAAACATTCGTCCTTAAGTAGTTGTAAATATTTTCGTTTTTAAATAGTTGTAAAATTTTTGTCTTTAGGTAGCTGTAAATTATTTCGACTCTAATTCATTGCATCACTATTCGACTCTAATTAGTTGTAAACTACACGTTGTAAGTTACTTGCTAAATTTACAACTAACTTACAACGTTTAGTTTAGCATCGACTTTACAATGCCTGTTTTATCTTATGACGTTTTACAACGTCAGTTTTACGACGTTTTAACAACAAAATTAAGTAGATGTTAATGTTTACGACGTTTTTACAACGTTTTTTTGGCTTACGACATGCAAGACAATACTAACCACGTGGCGTCCCTAATGTGTTGTAAAGTCCCTTACCAACGCATTAGAGACGAAATTAGGAGCTGTAAGAGACATGTTTTCTTGTAGTGCAATTATCAAAAAGAGTATCAAGATTTGTAAAACTATTCAAAATAGAGATTAAGATTGATTTAATTTTGTGCAAAAGAATAATTCTAAGTGACTGCATATTATAATTTAATATGTAAAATAAATACAAATCAATATCATTAATTCTAAAGTCCATGCAAGTGACATTTAGCCTAGTGGCAGGTGGTAAGTTTACAAGAGACATGCGCACTTGCACATCCTCGGATCGAGTCCTCCCGTTTGCATTTGCAAAAACTTGGCTAATGGGCCGGCCATTTGTGGTTCAATATTGACAAAAGAAAAAAAGTCCATGTAATATAACCATCCATCAAGTTTTTAAAATTATGATAAAGAATAGTAATACTAGATTATATCAAAATCTCGATGATGAAGAATCCATATATAGTCTTAAATGTTTTCAAATATATTGTACTAGATGATTATTCGTGTGGTGCACGAGATATTTGTTTTTTTTAAAATCAATATGCATTTATAGTTATTTTTATTTATTTATAATATTTATATATGATATTTTTTTCTTTTGTTTATTTCATGATTTGTTTTGTATATATAAATTTCTTAAATTTATACACTTAATATGTTAAAAATAATTTATAATGATGACTGATAATATACACGAAACATATTTTTTAATCTTTGTTTATTGAGGTTTTGATACATTAAATTTTTGTATTTAAATTTTTCGACTCGTGTCATTTTGATTTTTAGACTTATGTTCGGTTAGACCATTAGTCTTGTATTCATTTAAGTTTTTAGATCCGCTTTCATTTAGAATCTTAAACACATATCATTTAGGGTTTTAGACGCATTTTATTTATGTTTTTAGATTCATATTTATTTAAGTTTTTCAATTTGTATTCATTTAAATTTTTAGACCTATGTTATTTAAGGTTTTAAATTTGAAATTCATTTAGGGTTTTTATATTCATTTTCATTTTAGATTTTAAACACATGTTATTTAAGGCAAACCTATGTCATTTGTTCATTTAGACATTTGGACTTGTTTTAAAAATTAGTTTACATTTATTAATATTTAATATATTTAAAATATATAAATTATATGTTTTCTTAAAATATTTTAGTAAATAAATATAAGGAATGTCGCAAAGTGTGTCTTCATGCCCTTTATGTAGAAGATATACAACATATCTCATAAGGATTACATCATTCATAATAGAGTATCAAACTAGAGTTATGACAGAATTAAATAATATTATATGTTCCATTATTACATCAATTATCAATAAAATCTTATTTTTATTCTTTTTGGCAGTTACTTATTCAGATGATTCGAATAAGATCTAAATTTTATATTAAAGTCAGATATATAGTTATTTGATAAATCCCAAAATAAGCATTCTAATTAAATCAAATAACTAGATTATCATTATAGAGTCCTTACACCTAAAATGGTCAAATAATTATTTGATTACATATAACTATTTAAAATTATTATTAATATACATATTGTGATATACATACTAACTTGATTAGTTTCGTAAAATATATTTATCTAATAAATATTTCTGTTATATAGCAATCAATCATGATATACATATTAAATTCTAATATATTAAATACTTTTATATATTCCTTAATTAGAATTAGTTGTTATAAAAGATATTTTAGACATTTTAATTATGAAATTTTTGCTTGTATTAATATAGAAAATATTGAATAGTAGATCTAATTTTCAAATGATATTCAAGTCTTTTCCGAAAATAAATTTCTCAATTAAGTCTTCTATATAAACAAATCAATCAGGATCTTTGAATTAAATGTTAAAATTTCGAAAATATACATATAATTACGATTTCCTATAATTATAAAAACCAACTAATAATAAGTTGTTTATAAATGAAAAACGAAATATCATTGTAATCAATGTGTTCAATGTTATTTTGTTATATTGTTTTCATTTTGTTATCATTTAACAAATATATAAAAGTAATTATTCAATTTAATTAAATAATAAGTTATGGGACACACACCATACAGATCCGACACCTCAAATATACACAATTTAATAGTCTCTTGTACATTTTATTTGCTGATTTATGTTGTAGACAAACAAATTTTGCAAGTAAACTACATATTTCTATTTGAGTTTTAAATTCTTTATGTTGAATAGTCTTGTCTAAATTTAATGTTGAGATAAAGACAACATAGACTAATTTATTGAAATGTTGATTTTCATAATTTATGATATTTGAACATATAAAATTGCATGATTTATACTTCATATGTCAAAAGATAAAGTTGTAATAAAATGAAAAACTCTAGAATTAGCAAAAAATTGTAATAGATAGAGACTTCACAAATACTTACAAAAAAACTTGTAAATAACTAAGTTATACATATGAGGTCTAACACCAAGACATACTTCATCTAAAGTCTACTTTCAACACCACATAGATTATTTCTAAAATTTATACAACCATAACAATACATAAACATGTTAAATTTGAACATAAACAAGTACAATATCAAATACACATAGAAAATTATATAAAAACTGTAGATTAATTTGCAATTACCCAGAATATTGAAATTTTCTAATAGACTTCACACGAAGTCTACTTAGTTTCCTATGAAAATTGTACATTTCACATCATGTCGCAAATTTCATGTGAAGTCTGCTCTGGAAAATAGAGGTGTTTTCTGAAATTGACTAAATTTGACTCTCTTAGTACAAAATTCTACACGTGAAGTCTGCGACAACACATACTTCACTTGAAATCTGCAACGTAGTTGAAGTCGAGTTCAATTGAAGTCTAATTTATTTTATAAATAATTAAAAATAATAATTAACTCATAAATCATACCTATGATCAATTACTTAGTATCTAATGTAGACTTCATGTGAATTCTGCATAATTTAAGGAGATTCAAGTGAAGTCTGCGTTTTCATACAAATTTTTAGATTTATTTGGTCAAATAATTTTAATATTGATCAATTTCAAAAATAATCTCTCTAGGAAAGATAGATAAATGTGCAATTAGAGTTTTTTTTTATTGTTAATGGTTGGTGAGAGAATTAAAAAAGATGATATTTTGATAAATAAGTGAAATTGTATGAATATTTTAGTTATTTTATGTCTTACATAATTTTTTAAAAATAAATAAATAATTGCATAATTGAATTTAGTTGAACAGAGAAGGGTATGTTGGAAAAAGTTTTGGAAAGAGAAGAAAGAGGCCATTAACTTTTGTAGATAATATGAAAATATTATGTGAATTACATACATTTAAAAAATAAGATAAATCATATACAAAGAATCAGTATAATCATAATATAAAGTTTAAATATTGTAGTATATCATAAAATAAACTTCCATTAGTAAATCATCATTTACTATGCAGAATCCAAAAATTAAGAGATATGCGATTTATTGGTCATACAATAAATTTCTTATTGGTCATCATCTACTTTGCCTAGTCACTTGTTGTTAGTGACCAAATGGAATATTTAAAGCAAAGTAGTGAAGAAAGCCTTTTGAAACTTAAGGGTTCTGAAGAAGAAGAACCGGACTGGAACAAGGATTACATTAATGAAGATGAGTGTAGAGGAGACGGAGAATGCCATGGAGATGAGGATCTTGAATTGGAAGATCAAGAAGAAGAACAGAAGTAGGGTGTAATCTGGTGATCTCAACATGTCTTACTTAGAACATTGAATATTATTTCTATTTCCATTAAAATCATGAAATGACTATAGATTGGTCTTTACATTTCTTATTAAAATTCAACATCTTTTCACCATTCAGTGGTCTCAGTCTCTTGATTATCTTTTAGCTCATTGAGACCTCTCACCACGTTTTGAGCTAAATATTGATAAGCGTTTATAGAACCTCGTGAAGAAACAACCGCATGTACACTTTCATCAGAACCTTCTCCGATCTTAATTTCCCAAGTCTTTATCACATGAATCAGCAGCGCAAATACACCATTTCCACGCCAAGTACACACACATGACTCAAAGGTTTTCTCGACATTTCACCCAAAGCCCCTTTTATAGAAAAGTGCATTTCCCAGAATATTTTACAAATTGTAACTCAAATAAACCCAATGATAATATGTTAATATTTGAATAAAACGCACGTGCTTATGTACGTCAGACGTGATTTAATGGCTCTCTATTTCATGGGTAAAATTGTCCGCTTAAGTCCATATAAATCATGAAAATTATGGAGTACCTATCTTGGAAATACATATCCCAAAAGTTTCTATTTTGGTAACTAAGAGACCGATTGATAAAAGCTATAGCCTTCTGGTAGGATTTAATTAGATTCTAGGGAACTGTGCTTTTGTCCATCGAGATTATTCATCTGGATGAAGATGAAAATTGTTGTTTTTTTAGGTATAATTATTTGGATCATCCCGATGGATCATCTGGATGATTCTGACAAAATCATTCAAAATTTTAGAAAATTTTGGATGAGTCTAAAAGATGCATCTGAAAGAAGTTGAGTTTGTAAAAATAATAAAAAGACTAAAATATCCCTAAAACTAAAAGCAAAAAATTGGAAAAATTAGGGTTTCGATTTTATTATCTTCTCTTGTCGTCTCTCTTCTTTGATCTTCTTCTGTTATTGTGGTATCACAATCAAGCGTGACAATATTTTAAGGGGCGTGTACTCAAATTCTTTACCTTGTGGTATCAGGTAACCATTCGGCCTCTGCCTTTTCTTCTGTTACAATGTGAGACCCAAACAACTCTATTCCACAAAGAGCAGGTTTTGCTTCTTCTTCACATATAAATCCACCATTGTCTACTATATCATATCTGATGGTCGACATGTTTTCAATACTTCTCTTTGCAATGTTTCCAAATTAAATGGATGTTGAAGGCGATAAGGACCTATGTTTCTTTAATTGTCTTATCATCAAAAAGAGTTATTGTCTTCTACGCTTTATTAATTGGTTATACATCTAGACATATGTATATCCTCTGAGAGGAAACAAATTTATAAACCTACACATAACAAAGCTAGTTCTTGAAATAACTGAGAAGACAATTAGAGGTCACACCATCCTTTTCTGAATTTATTGAGAGACTCTTCTTTTTGCATAAATCAATTCCTTGTTTGACTTTAATGCTAGTCATTGACATAGAAAGAATCACACAAAGTCCATGTTTAATTCGACCATAGTATAGCAGAAATTAGCTAATTCGAGTTTACTAAATTTCAAAGTCATATTCCAATTCCCGCTCAATTATATCATAATCATGAAATTATTAGTTATAAACATGAAGAAAAACAGCAAGCACTTAACGTAAGACACTTCCCCACATTAATGATTATGAATTTCTAGTTTCTGGTATATTTAAGTGGTGTGACAATAGCTTAAGAGTTGGATGGTCTAAAGTCTAAACTTAGTGAAGAGAGGTTGCTATCTATGAGCAGTTTTTGTGTCCAAAATTTTAATTTTATGCATATATTCTATTATGTGGACTAAACCAATGTCAACAATATCATCCATCAACATGTTCTGCATATGTGGTCAAAGGCTTTATACTAAAGTAAACACACTGATTAGTATCATTAAGATATGTGACCATATTAGCATTAACATAAGGCTTTACATTCAAAATGATACGTAGCCGCCTTTTCGTTTTTATTCTTCCCAAATTGGCACGTTACTCTCTGTTTCTCCATGCTAGATACAATTAGAATCTTCTCTTTCTCCACCAATTTCCCATTCAATCAAAGTTACTATGTTTAAAGTTAAATAATACTTGATTTTGGTTGTCTTTGTATCTAATCAGATTTTGATGTGGGTTTATACTTTAGGTTATGGTAAATTGATCATGTATTGCATTTTTTACAGATTTTCATTCAAGAGTAGGAAAAGAATGACAACCATCCCTTCTACTGATGTAAGTATTTTTCATTCTCGCTATATTATAATGAATGTTTTCAATTCAAGCATATTGGAATGTTAATTGGTATATTAGAATCTTATAAGGAGTGACGAACAAACACGGTTCTATGTTCAACTATGAGTTGAAGAGAGATCGAAAGAAAATGTCAAAAAACAGTTGGTGAATGATGCTGGGAGAAGTGCTATAATAACCCAGTTCTATGAGAGGTACGAGGAAAAACATGCATTGAAAAAATTTGGGTCCAAGTTTACTAGTTGCAAGAAGCAGTATGAGGCGAGATGACCCTTCTCCTACTAGTGTAGAACCTGGTGTGTCACAGAATGTTCCTTCATCTTCCAATGCACCAAGGTGTAGTAAGTGTAAAAGACGGGCAGAAGCAACACAAGCTGTAGCAGATGTGATTAGGGATAGTATTCAATCACGTGATGAGATACTTGCCCACAAGAACCAACTAATAGAGAGCCATCCTGATATTAGTTATAGTCAACTCCGAGCTATGCAGGCTTTACATTCATTGCCAAGTATAAGGATGTGATCACCATTGTACAAAGCATCAATTAAACACTTGAAGGAGGATGCTACCAATAGGCAAACATTTTTGTCTTGCAAAGATGATGAGAACAAAGTTAAATACTTAGAGTTTGCGACTGATGAAAACAGGGAATGGTGAAACGGATAGGTGATGAGAACCCTTAGCAAGAGAATGTTAGAAAGTTTGTTTAATTCTAAAAAATTGTATGGATTCTAGTTGTCTCTAATGTCTTTTTTTTGTATGACATTTTTCATCTATATATATTTTTCAAAATCTTATTCTATTGCATTATAAAGGGTTGCATGACACATTTAAATTTCTTATAGAGGATGATGACGTGGATTTGGTATTAGAGGAGGAGGAAAACATGTATGCTGCTGCATTAGAAGTTTGTGGACTGTCGGATGTTCATGTACCAAGACAGATTCATAGGACAAATTGCGGTGAAGGATGGTTTCGTGTGCAAAGGTTTATGGGTGAATTTGAGCAACAATGCTATGATATTTTACGGATGAATCAAGGAACATTCATGAGTTTATGTTAGAAGCTAGATGGACAATATAGTCTAAAGGAATCTCAACATGTTTATCTTGAAGAGAGTGTAGCAATGTTCATCGAGATGGTTGCACAAGACCTAACGGTTAGGGTCTTAGCTGAGAGATATCAACATTCTGTTGCAACAGTGAAGAGAAAATTAAATGAATTTTTGAGTGCCCTTTTGAAACTTGCAGCAGACATTGTGAAGTCTATGAGTGGTGAATTCACAAGTACTAGTCCTGTTTTAGAACATGATGAGCGATATTGGCCGTATTTTAGGAATTACATTGGTGCTCTTGATGGTACTCATATCTCGGTCCGTCCGCCATCTGATAATGTTGAACCATATAGAGGTCGAAAAGGTGAACGAACAATTAACGTGCTTGCCATATGTAATTTCAACATGAAATTCATATACACATATGTTGGGGTTCCCGGTCGAGCACATGATACAAAAGTGCTAACACATTGTGCTACACAAGAACTTTCTTTTCCTCATCCTCCAACCAGAAAGTATTACCTAATCGACTCAGGATATCCCACTAGGACTGGTTATCTAGGACCTCATCATAGAACCCGATACCACCTTGATTTGTTTGCTAGAGGAGGACCACCACCAAACACTAGAGAATTCTTTAACCGCAAGCATTCGGGATTGCGTTCTGTGATTGAACAAACATTTGGAGTATGGAAAACCAAATGGAGGATTCTAGACCGCAAACATCCTAAGTATAAGTTGAGAAAATGGGTGAAGATTGTGACAGCAACTATGGCACTCCACAATTTCATACGAGATTCACATCATGAGGATCATGATTTTGTACAATGGGAAGCGGCGGAGGAGTACGTGCATCATGGTGATCAAGTGATAGATAATGACGGGCATATTCCATATATCTTGGCAGGTGATAGAGCGATGGAGACTTTACGTGATTCTATCACCGAGGAGCTAGCAAGAGGACGTGGACTTCCATATTAGTATTGTTTATCAATTACTCTTTATATTATTTTTTTACTATTAAAATGTAAATATAATTTAGATCATAAAAAGAAAATTTACACAACTATGTCCTTTTCAATATTTACTTACATATTACATTCAGCTAATTTGTATAAATGTACAAAGAAATATAAATTCATCCAAACGGATCATCCAGATGTAATTTTCGGATGAGCAAAAGAACATCATCCAAACGTATCATCCAGACGCATCATCCAAACTGATCATACAGATGAAGTATTTGGATGGACAAAAAAACAGACTCTAGGTTTTATTGTTGTAAATGATTTTACTGCAAAAATTTATATTTATAAAGTTCATAAGTTTTGTTTCTATGATTTTGACTTTCCACATCGAAAAAGTATTTCATAAATAAAAATTTACTTTCTAGAGCAACGAGAACAAAAATAAATCTAGAGCATGATTAATTTTATTTCAGGGATATAGAAAAAATTTCCTTACTAAAACAACGAAAATTGTTTCTAATCAACCCGCAACTCTAAAACATTTTTCAAAATTAATCACTATGGCCTTATTCTTTTGTCCATTGCTATCAACAGTGACTAAGACCAACAATCAAAGACTAGTATTTTTATTCTTCATTTCACTGATTTGAGTGACTAGTCATGATATATTTTTTCTTTTTTATTTTTTATAAATTTTAAATCTTAAATTTTAGTTAAAAATTTACAACACCATTAATTTAACGTGTGAAGATTTTTTAATTCAATTTTTTTATGGAAATCAAATAATAAATATTGCCTAATTTATATATTAGTGATCAAAAATTAAATCATATCCTATTCTTAGAAAAGTTATATTACAACTTTACAAAGAATCTAATTCCTTTTTATTTATTATTTATAAACAAAGTTAGGAGATAAATATTTTATACACAACTAAAACCAAAATTTTGTAAATTTAATCTTTTAGTTTTACATTTTTTTAGTTTTGTACTTATTTTATACCTACGATTTGTATAATGTTATTGTTATTGTTTTTAATTTTCACATTTAATTTATTTTTATTTTTTCAATTATTTTTAGCTAATTAATATTTGGTTAAGAATAACATATGGCTAAGGTTGTAAACGACTATCAAAAGAACACGACTAAATCTAGAAGAAAATACAAAATTCCTAGAGTGAAAACCCCTTTTAGATTAGAAATAAAATTTGAATCACTACAAGAAAACATGTTATATTGTGATGAAAATTTTTTGACAAAATTTTAGTCAACATAATTATGACCAAAGATCTATCAATTCTTGACGAATTAAATATTTGGTCATTAAATAATCAAAATATTTTGACCAGTCGATATATTATCAAAATATGTGACCATTTTTGAAAATTAATATATACATTATTAGAAAACAACTCAACTTTACCCATGATTATAATCATATCGGTCAAAGAATAGTTGTTTTGATTAATTTTTGATCAAAATTGAAGAGTTAAAAATCGTTGGTTGGAAATTTCTGTTGGTCAAAAATTAATCAAAATAATTGTTTTTTGATCAATTTATGATTATAATTATAATTGAAATTGAGTTGTTTTTTAATAGTGAATGGACATGATCACATGGTTTTCAGTAAGGAAAAATACGCAAAATACTCCCGTAAAACATAGAATTGAGGAAGTTGTCACAAACAAGAGGCAGCACAAAGGTGACAAAAATTGATATTGTAGAGGAGAAAAATGAAAGCGAAGCACGAACTTGTGTGCAACCGTCAATACTGAGGCGAGCTCGGTGAAAGCAATAGGAGGAAAAAAAGAAGAAGAAAAATTGTTATGGTTGTGTTTAATGAAAGGAAATCCAAGTCATCAAAGTTATACACTGTGTTATGCTAGTGTTTATTTCTATTCTTCTTCAAAGGAATTTAGATTCTGCGTCTGAAAAAGAATGAGTCGATGAGAGGCATCATCGTTTCATTGAAGATCACTGAAGAAGAGTCCAACTTTATTATATTTCTGAACAAACGTAGAGTTTTTATTGAGGAGTGTTCTTTCATTGTTCTTCATCGGCCATGACTCCTACTTTTTGATAGAATATAAGAAATTGAAGTTTGTTTTTTTTAAATGAATGGTTGATGAAAATCATGTGTAAGAGTGATTGAAGATGGAAGTGGAAAAATGAAGAGTAAGAAAAATAAAAGAAGTAACAAAACTAACACTATACGAAAAACTTAACCGAGTCGGACTAAAACTACGTGAACTAAATAGAACCAAAATATATGAAATATCCAAATGGAGTCTAGGATCATATATCCAGAAACCCAAATCCATATTTGAACCAAAGATCGAATAGAAAATCAAAATATAATTATATAGTGTTTATTCAAAGTTAAACTTTTAATATTTAAATATTTATTTTTTGTTAATTTTTAACACATCTTACGTTTGTTTCACGAATTATACTTTAATTTCAGCAAAACTCCACAAATTGTATATATTTGACATTTTGCTTTATATTTTATGTTTTGAGTTAAGATGTTGAAGATGAAATTAATCTTTTGTGGTTTTATAATAGAATTCTCCTACTTATCGGTTACAAATGAAAACAACAATGTTTTATACCGTCTTAAACAGTCGAAAATTTCCGGCTATTTCCTATTGTTAAATCGATTTTTGGCCCGTCAATAACGATCGATTTCTGGTTGGGTTACGATTTCTTGTTGAATATTGGAAAAAAATGGCTACTTAACAAACAAATTTACACTACAACAATAATATCAAGATAAAACATTTATTTTTTAAGAAATCTGATTATTACCTAAACTGAAAGAAGCGGCATCATAACATTCTCGGTTAGCACATATACACACACAAAAAAATCGAAGAGTTTCCCAAGTAGGTATATCGTAACCAGTTGCATTAGAGCGAAAACATATTTGGAAAATGTTTTCCTATAACAAATTAACAAAGTTAACAGATGTAACACTTTAGCTTAGAGGGTTAGATCGGTAACATACAATATATATGGTAAACTTTCTCTGTTAGACAAAAACAAACAAGTTGAACCTATAATCTCGCAAATTTCATAGAAACAATGTTTACAAGTAACAAATCAATAGACATTTCGGTTTGAATCATGCTTAACCCCAACTTTTTATGTGTTTAATCGATAACGAAAAAGTTAAAGCCAACCATAGTAACCCATGACCAATCAGATTCCATCAAAACAATGTTTTCAAGTAATAATCAACAGACATTTATGTTTAAAAGCTTTTTATGTTTTAGCGGCAACAAAAAAAAGTTGAAGCCTATAATAGTGGCTTACAACATAAACAATCACAATTAGAACAGAATAAAAAAACACTCCCGAAAAACATAGAATTGAGAAAATGCTCACAATCGAGAGGCATCACTGAGGTAAGAAATATTGATACTGTACAATAGAAAAATGAAAGTGAAACACGAACTTGTATGCAACCTTCGATAATGAGGCAAGCTCGGTGAAAGCAATGGGAGGAAATCGAAAAACAAAAACTGATATGCACCCAAAAGCTTCTCAACTTCTCTCAATTTAAAGATTCAAAAACACTTGAGAAAATAGATACAATGGATTTTTTGGTTTAATAACTTTTCCAAATTAAAAATAACCTTTCGCCACCTCTATTTGACCTGAAAGATCTTGCATGGATATAGCAATAAAATTACGTAGATACAAGGGTATTTTTGAGATAGATTTGTGACACTACCATATGTGAGAAAATTATTGGAAAACTAATTAATAGGAAAGTTATACCCATCATGGAATTTCTCTATGTTATTTACTGGTTTAATCGTGATTTTTTTTAATTATTTTTTTGGAGAAAGAGCACTCAATAAATTATTATTTTTTCAACTTAACTCCATTGCAAATATCTTTTAGCCTAATGGCAGGCGGTTAGTCTACATAAGCCAGCTCATATGCACAATCAGGGATCGAGTCCCCCCGCCTACATTATGTAGGAATTTGGCTATTGGGCCGGCCAGTTGTGGCCTAATATAATTTGCCGTTGACAAAAAAAAAATCTTAACTCCATTTCGAGCAAAATGGAACCAAAAATTAGATAAAAAATTCATAAAAGTTTGATTCTTAGATAAATTTTTTAACCCGGCTGGACTAGGAAATCGGCTTTGTGGCTAAGTGCACAAGAAATCTGAACTAGGAGTCAAAGTCTGAAAGAGCTCAAAAGTCGCAAAAAGTCGTCAAGATAAAGTTGAACAGCTGGCAAAGCAGAAAGATCATCTATCATCTTCACAAGCTCCAAGCAATCCACGAGAAACTCAACCTCCACGATCTGAAGAACCGAGAGACTTTGTCTTATACTTTGAGCTCCCAATTTTACACCTCATCTCTCGAATGGAAAGAAATACCAACATAAACATGTGAATATATCTGAATCCTTCCAAGAAACGTCTACCATACATGTATATCCTATGAATGTCGGATCGACCAATAATGGTCTGGAAATCGCCTCATTTTGGTGTCCGAAAGTCATTTTATCAACCTCATTCTTCTTGGGTTCTCCTTTTTGGGATAACTCTTAGGCTTCCACTTTTGATTCCACTGTTAGGACTAAATCTTGCGGAACCTTATCTTTGTTAGTAAAAGTCTTCTCATTTCTTGTCTTCCAAAGAAATAATAAGATCCAAGAAAAACTTTTTGAGTTTGTCGACCTGGCAAGTCACCATAGTAAGTAGTCTATATTAGAGAAAATAGAGGAGCCTAAAAAATCTGGATCCGTAGGGATTTTCGACAGAGTTCATACTTGACGAGTTGAACGACATTCTAATAAAACATGATTTATTGTTTATGTGTATGCACCACATCTGTCATAATGACCATCACATTTGATTCCACATCATATAAGATTTTAAATAATGTACTTTCTATTTTTAATAAGAAATTAAAAAGATAAAATTATTTTTGATAAAATAGTTTGATAAAAATAAAAACAACAAAAAGTAATTTCACTTATATTTACGATTTAGCTAATAACTATATTATCAAAGATTCGATCATTCTCCACTATAGTTGGTAGATTATAAAAAAAAAGTTTAAACTATAAATCAGATTTTGTTGATTTGACAAAAAAATATTTGTTTTTTCATTCTAAATCAAAAGAAAGTTACGTTTATGTACTTAGGCGTTCTGAACATCATATTTTTAGTTTAAGTATTTCTATTGGCCTTTGAAAAGGTAAGACCCACTAACAAAACGATAAAAGGGTGTAGTTACAAACTTTCTAAGTTCATGTAAGACATTAGACTATATAAAGTATGTTAGAACTTTGCAAGAGTTACAAGGGATGTTGGGATGTTTGGTAAATATATGAATGCATAACAAAATTTATTTTGCTAGCAAGTAAAAAAGCTGTTTAATGTTTTATGATTGAATAAAACAAAACAAAATTAAAAAAAAAGTCATTCCAGTTGTCTACTACCTCGATATTTTGTCTACCGGATTTACGGTAGTCTATAGTCTACTTGTCTATAGTCTATTTTCTATTGTCTATTGTCTAAACCCAATACACTTCCAATGTCCCAAAAATAATTTGTCGGAATAATGAGTTGGACAAATATATTTATAAAGTTTGCACTGCAAAGATACGTTTAAAGACCCACTTAGATTTATCATCTCCCTACCTCACACGATAGTCCTCACCAATTCCCCAATAATTCCATCAATTCCCACTTCTTCTTTCTTTTCTTTTGTGTGAAGAATATTTATATTTCGTAAATGATTTTTTTCCTAGTACATATTCAGAACAGAGTGATCTTATATACAAAGAAACTTATAGATGGTTGCATCAATGATGAGAAATAGACTTCTTATTGTATAGTTTCCTCAACGACAAGGATGAATCTTCAGTTCAAAAGGAAAACAAATGATTGTAATACTTTGATAAAGTATTTGGTGGATGACACTTCAAATATCAAATAATATTGCGACAGGTTCAAATACCAATGCTAAAATAGTCAAATTTGAGGATTTAGAAGATTGTCGATCTCAATTTTTATGCTTCAGTTTCCAACACCGTTCTCAATCTTCTACCTTCTCTTATCCTTGTATGTTGCCTTCTCTTTAATAAACTAATGACAAAGACAATAGATTATTGGTATAAGATAAGCACAATGAAAGGAATATCACGAATAATATGCTAATGTTTAATTATGACTGATATATTAATAAAAATACTATTTGGGGCCACCCACTACTTCTAACACAAACAATACCTTCTTTTTGGTTCTCTTTCTATATCACCGCTAATCATCATCATTCCACTCATGTCTAGCATCTTGAGCTCAAGTAATTTAGTGTAAAATGTGCATTATTCAATATGCATACAACATAATTTGTTATAAGAGTTGATTTTATATTTCGTCGAGGTGTATATCTATTTTTAAGTATTTTTCTACTAAATTTTGATTCTAAAAATTCACCTAAATTTAAATTTTTTAGTTGTGATCGTCTAAAAATTATAGATAAGATATTATACTAAAAAGTAAAATTAAGAAAAATTTATCGTCCAATTAGTTTACATTTTATCTAAGCTTGACACCATGTGGTATGTTCGAATCTCACCCAATTCAATTAGAACAATTTAGTTATTGATAATACCTTGTCGATTCAATTCTTGTGGTGATGTGCTTCTAACAGTCTTGCAGTCTTAGATAATCTTGAGAAAAAGAAGGTCATGAAAGATGCTATATGTAATTGCGATCAAGCCAAAGAGACAGCCAACCATGCTCTCTTTAGTTGCTCTTTTGTCTGACTTACATGGGCTTCTACCATTGACAACACTGTTTTATTCTCTTCCTCAAGATTCAAATGTATGAATATCTCTGAATGTCTTTTTCGGTTTACAGATTACTAAACTGAATAATGGCAATAAAGGCTACAACTTTTCCCATGGATTTTGTGGAGTATCTAGAAACTTAGAAACAAGTTTCGGTTTTATAAGGTAAACATTGATGTCCTCCTCCTTCTCTGTCAAGCGATTGCAAATATACAAGAGTGGAAGGACAACAAAAAAAACTTCAACCACTCGACTCCCTTCATAGCCACCAAATATTAGATCTTGTTGGACTCCTCCACCCAACGACAAACTCAAATGCAATATAGTTGCCTCTTGGAATCTGATTATACGATTACAGAGATTGGCTGGATTCTAAGAAATGAGAGAAGCGAGATGAGGTGGTCTGGAGGGAAAGCATACCCGCATTTACGATCCAGTTTCGAAGCGGAATCCACAGTTCTCACGTGGGCCATAAGTTGTCTCGACAACCTTGGATTCTATGATGTGAGCTTCGAATCTGATTCCAAGAACTTGATCGATGATGTGTGTAACTCGCAAGATTAGCCGGGAATTGGTGGATTCACAAGTAAAGTGTTAGAGCAACCAAGAAAACACCTACAACCAACCTTCATAGCCATCGAGCGTGAAACCAATGTTTGTGGGGATACTATTTGCTCATTTTATGTAAACTCGACATTTTTATGATGTTTTGTGGATTGTTCTATTTCTACTTGATTAGTTTTTATTGTGGACTTCGAGAAACTTCATTGATGTCATTTAGTGTATGGATGAATATACATGGTATTTGGAAACAAAAAAATTCTTCCAACCAGTCAGTAAACTCATAACTGATATCTATAAAACATGTCTGGTAATTACACAAAGAAGTAAAAACATAGTTTAGCTTGAACTTTGACCAAGACAAGACAAAGGGGAACAAGACAAAAGAAGAAAAGATACGAAGATGATACATAATTAATAGAAGGGACTTACTCAAGTACTTTAGAATTATAGAATTATGACTTAAATATTCTACAATTATCCATAATGACTCAAATACTCTTATTTTTCTTAAATTGTCATTTTGCCCTTTTGAATTGTGCAAACAAAATCGTAATAACGAAAATGTCATTAAAAAACTGTGCCACGTCAGCGCGCGCCATTCGCGTATATCTTCTGTCATGTCAGGTTAAGCTCAACTAAACTCTACCAAAAGTAGTAGAGTTTGGTAGAGTTTTATTTTGTAATGTGGTAGAGTTTGGTGGAGTTATATGGTAGAGTTTTGTAGAGCTTATCCACTGTATGGTAGAGTTTGGTAGAATCTTATTTGATAGTATGGTAGATTTTGGTAGAGTTAGTGATGGTAGTGTGGTAGAGCTTGGTAGAGTTTGGTCGAGCTCGTCCACTGTGTGATAGAGTCTCGCAGAGATGACTCATTTAACCTAGCTTGTAGAATGACGATTTCATCCCTTAATTATTGTATCACCTACATTTTTTCTCTAACTCTATGCAATCAAACACCATTGAAACACAAATCACCATTGTTTCTTTACCTCATTTCTTATTTTTGAGCTTCTTTTGCTTGATTTTGGATTCACTGATCAAATTGTTTTAGTTTGTGGGAGTTGGAATTTCGACCAAAATAATTGTTTCTTTCTAGTATGTACTTCTCATGGTTGTAAAATCATGGAATTAAGTGAAAATATGTGTTATGATGAGTTTGTGAGGATGGTGCATGAAGATTTTGATCTAAATCAATAGATCTTCAAGGTAAAACTAAGTCACATATCAAAAGAACTCATGCATACACTACCACAAGATACACCTCCTATATTCGTGACCAACGAGAGACAATTGTGTGGGTATATGCAACAATTTTGAAAAGAGTCAATTAGTCTTTGTGTGGAGATTTCAAGGAGACCTAATATTCCTGTGGAAGAAAGTGTAAGATTTGAGCCTAAATACGAGCCTTCCTTTGAAAAAATTGATTCAAAGTTTTGTAGAGTTAATTCAATGTGTGGTAGAGCTAGGCAGACTTTCAAACAAGAAGATGAACACGTTGACTATGATGAAGAAATAGAAATGATATTTGACTACAGCGAGGATGTAGATGGTGCAAGCTCTGGTGATGAAGACTTCATAAGTGTTCAAAGGAAGTGTAAAAAAAAGATAGAAAAAATCTTCCTCCTAAGAAAAGAGATTCGACAATTAATGATGAGTGCTTAGACATCAAAATGAGGTCACTTCAATTAGTTATTGGAAAAATATATCCTACAAAAGATGATCTTGAGTCAAGGTTGAAAACATATATTGTTTTACATAGGTTTGAATTCGATGTCGTATCATCATCGAAGATTTTATTAGTTGTGAGATGTTGGGTTCCACACTGCACCTAGAGAGTTTGTGCTTCATGCCATGATACTGAAAATCCATATTTCTTTAACTGGATATATTGTGGAGAACACACTTGCTTAGTTACGGAGAGGTCATCTTGGGTACGTCAAGCAAGCCCGATATTCTTGGTAGTTTATACTTAGATTTTGTTGGTGGTGTTGGGCCTTCTGTTCTTCATGCTCATGTTGCTCAATCACTGAACAAACATTTCAGTTTAAAGGTACAATTCCTTCATGGTAGACTTTGGCATAGCTAAACTAGCACTTGTTGACTTTAGAAGACTTTAGTAGACTTTGGTAGACTTTTGGTTTACTTTTGGTAGAGTTTAGTTGAGTTGGGTATAGACCCATGGTAGACTTTGGAAGATTTTGGTTGAGCTTGGTTTAGTTAAGTTTGATATCCGTTAGTAAACTTTTGTTGAGTTTTAACTTTGCCTCTTTGTGTGAACTTTGTATAGATGAAGTACAGGAAGGCACATCGTACTTTAAGGGAAGCTCGAGCTCTAGTTACAGAAACTTCAGAGAATAGTTTTGAAGAACTTCCTTTGTATTTATATAGGATTAGACGAGAAAATCCAGGACACTTATCAAGTTGGAAGTAGATGGAAACGGTAGGTTCAACTTTCTATTCCTTGCATTCAATGCAAGCATCAGAGGATTTTTGTATATGAGGAAGATTGTTGTTGTGGATGGAACGTTTATACAAGAAAAATATAAAGGGACTCTTCTCACAGCAACAATGTAAGACGGTAATTTCAACATTTTCCTTATGGTTTTTGGTGTGGTTGATAAAAAAATGATGAATCTTGATAATAGTTTTTTAGATAACTCAACCATGTCATTCCCGATGATTAAGAGTTGGCCATCATTTCAGATAGGTATAGATTCATAGCCAAAGCAATAACAAAAGTGTATCCGTTTGTCGCTCCGGGGGGTTTGCACTTACCATCTATGGAAAGATATTTTGTCCAATTTTAAAGGAGGGGAGTCCTTTATGCGTGACAAGTTTAATGCAATCTTTGGCCAAATAGAAAGACTAGATCGAAGGTTATATGAGTATATGCTAAGGGCAGATTTTCGTTTGTGGAGCTGTGCACATTTCTCAGGGAATGGATACAACTTCACCACATCAAACATAGAAGAATCTATCAATCACGTGTTAGCTGAAACGTGTATTTTTCCTATTGTGCGGCTTATAAATGCCTTCACAAAGAGAAGGGCAAAGGCAGCAGCAACAACGACCATTCTCACAATAGCAATCAAAAAACTTTTAAAGGCATGGCTTAGAGTTTGGTGGAGTTTAGTAAATCGTGAATATCTGTATAGTAGAGTTTGGTATAGTTTAGAAGATCTTGGATATCTGTGTAGTAGAGTTTGGTAGATTATAGTATAGTCTGGTAGGGTTTAGTAGATCTTGGATATCTGTGTAGTAGAGCTTGGTAGAGTCTAGTAGATATAACTGTTCTTCTTTTTTGACCATGCAAAATAGACTATTAGAAGCCACACAATACAATGTGCAAAATATTAATGAGCATCAAGTTGTCACCACGTGCTCCGTCTCCTTAGATTTGGTTAATTTGACGGAGAAAACATTTTGTTGCAATAGGTTTGACGTAGAAAGAATATCTTGTGTGCACGCCTTAGCTGCAACAGAAGAATGATAGCGTTCAAAGATCAAGCTCACAGATTCTTACTATTATACGAGTTACTTGTACAACGCATATACCAAATGTGTGATGTCAAGAGATGCGACACTTCCAATATTGGCTAGTAAAGTTTGTTTACCTCCTGTTGTACGTAACCAAACTGGTATGCCAAATGACTCGCGGATGAAAGGTTGGTTTGAGTGCTCATTAGAGGCAAAATGTCCAAGAAAAATGACGACTTGTTCGCGATGTAAAAGTGTGGGACATAATGCTCGAACATGTAGAGCAAACGTCCAATCTTGAAAGTCTATTAAGATCCACCATAACTCAACCACATACTTCATAAAAGTCAACCAATTTCTACCAAGATTTATCAAACTCTATTATTCATATTATGTGTAAGGTTAACCAAACTTTACTAGCCAATATTGGAAGTGTCACATCTCTTGACATCACACATTTGGTATATGCAGTAAGAAAACTTTTGTTATGTTAATACATTAGCAAATTCCGTCCATTATAAAATGAAATTAACTTTGATATACTCTTATAGGACCATCATCTTCGTCATAATATATTGGTCATTTGAGAATATTTGAGAGTATTATATATAAAGTAAATTACTTATACAAATTATACCAAGATCTACCAATACAGAGGTGAGTCTACCAATCCATAAGCAACCCATGCGATGTTGTAATCAATACCTCCTTATCAATATTTTCAAAATGCGGATGCGGATCTGTGGATGAAAGTGTCTCTGATAGTAGAAGCTCATCCATGCGTCAATGCCGAATTTCATGCGGAAATACGGGATGAACTTATCTACTCCCTAAAATCCATGTTCAATGGCTAAGCACTCAATAAACTTCAGCGTTTAAATGCCACAGTCACCAGATTGGTGGTTCACTAGGGTCCCCTTCACCCTAATGATAGTGTAAGCCTTTGTCGTAACATGTTTCTGTATCTCAGGAGCTAGCATACTCCTACATACATATGGAAACATCCTTGCATACGGCCTAGTTGCATAAAAAACGTAAAGTAAAATCTACATTTCTTTACCAAAGATCTACCAAATTCTACCTCAACTCAACCACACACTTCATAGAAGTCAACCAAGCTCTACCATAACTCAACCACACACTTTATAAAAGTCAACCAAGCTCTACCATAACTCAACCACAAACTTCATAGAAGTCAACCAAGCTCTACTAAGATCTAACATAACTAAACCACATTTCATAATAGTGTATTATGCTCAACGAAGATCTACATTCAATTGCATACGAAGATTACCAAACTGAGTCAATCAATTGTTGATACAACATAGCTAAGAGGGCATGATCGCAGATTTTAATGGTCTCATTAAGTAAATCGATCTCCATACTAATACTTAGCTCTAACAAAATACATGGTTCACAACGAGAGTATGTGGTCTAAATGTTTTGGGCAGAAATTTCTCCATATATACGAGTCGTGCTTTGACCTATTGCTTTTTCCAAAATTTGACATTCGCCATCTTCTTGCAGACTTATGATTGCGAGATGAAACTTCTCTTTAGTTGACTCTAAATCCACATAAGGAGTTTGCATTAAAGTTTTCAATTGACTATTAACCTCTGGGTTCCTAACAATTTTCAATGTTGAGGACATAGGGTCAGAGGTTTCTGCTCCTCAAACATTCATTCCTTCTGCAAGCAAAAAACGAAAACAATGTAAACACAACTAAAATCCACCAAGCTCTACCAATAATTTAAGAACTACCAAACAACCTGTTGATTATTAAGAAGTTGTAGTGCTGGGAAAAGAGTTTGTGAGGTTTGCTGCTCCTAAGCGTTTCATTCCTTCAAGGGGTGCTAATGATGGAGACAAAGGTTGTGATGTTTACTGCTCCTCAGATATTCTTTCCTTATGGAAAGAAAACGTAATAGAGTTAGTACAACTAACTTCACCAATATGTACCATATTTTAGCTCATACATATTTACAAGCTCTGTAAACGAATTACCACAGTTAAAACAAAACACCAAAGAAAGATAAAGTAAACATTATTCATATATTTATCACGTTATCAAAAAAGTCTGTCAAACTCTGCCACATAGTTTACAAAGTCCCCACCACACATATCCAATTCATATAACATAATTAGGTCTTCGAAACGATTTAGTCATAATCAAGTACACTCTTACATACTGAATTCAGCCAAACTGAGACATGACCACCTTCTTCTCGGATCTCACTTCCACGAGACTGACTTTCATCCACAACAGACTTCTTAGGCTCTTCCAAGGACATCACCGCCTATGATGGTTTTGTTTCCAACAACTTAATGCAGCGTTCATTGTTCGAGTTTGTTGTGACATGGCGTCCTCAAGCCTACGAAGTCGCTCATCTATCACCACCTAGTCTACTATTTTCATCTCCAACCTTGCAAGCCGTTCAGACGTGTTAATTTGATTATATCTTATCGGGTCAATTGCCTGCTCCATGGACTGAAGGATTTTTAACCTAATATTCTTCTTTTTCCCTTGTTTTTTGCCTCAAACTTCTTCCTCCATTTCTTCTCCAATCTTCCTTTATCATTTCCCTTGACCACCTTCTGAAATTCGACCAAAGTCATATCGCGTTGTAACTTTATAGTCTCATTTCCTTTTGGACTATCATGAGCCTTCTTCTTATCAATATATTTCTTCTTCTCTTGCACCTTCGACTTTGACTTTGCCTTCTTTGCGCTTCGAATATCACTTTGTAACTCATCAGCCTTCCTTTTTGTCCCATCAAGAATGTCTCGAATTATTCTGTCAACTTTGGGATTCCGAGCTTCTCTAGGTCACTTAGGATATATGTCATCGTAAGGCTTTTGAAGAAGGTGAACCACATGAACCTACAAATTATAAAAAATGTCAGAAATGAAAGATATACTAGATGTACCAAATTCTACCAGACTAAATATGACGTCCCCCAAACTCTACCACGATCTGCCAAAGCCTACCAAACTATACCACACATCTACCAAATTCTACCATAGCTCTACCACACAACAAATAAACTCTGTCAAGAACTACCAAACGTCAACCATAGCTCTACCACACACCAAACCAACTTCTACCAAAGTCCACCATAATTGTACCACACACCAAATATAATTTTACCAAGATATACCTATTGGAGAAGCTTACCTTGTTGTCGTCATATGTCATCTTATCAGCTTCAAAGACATCCTCTATATTTATACTACGACAAGTGTGTGACGTCCACTGCATAAGTGGAATCGAGCCTCTCTTTTACATCCGCACATTAGTCCTAGATGTGGGATATACTCGAACGCCCATATTAAGAGCACATGCACAAGGTCATGCACATTCAACTTCGAAGTTGTCGGTGATGCTTGAGATAACGATTTTATGAGGGATTGAAATGCTAATCTCCCCCAAGGATGCCTCTCAAATAACCCATCACCAATTTGGCATAGTAAACAGGGGTTGTACTATTGTTGTGCAAACCAAAAATAGCAACATACAACACCACCAGCAACCCCACCATCCTTTTCTTAGCAAGAAATCAATCCTTGCATCCCTTTAATATCCGGTCAATCTCTGCCCAGCTTGGACCATCATTGTGGACTAAACCTATGCCAGCCCATAAATCTCCAACCGCTAAGTTTGAATCATTAGGATCAGGCAACCCATATTTCAACTCCATGATATGGTGAAACTCATTCTGAGACAATCTGATTGGGCGACCATCGACTAACACCCACACCTCATTCACCTTAGGTATGTGAAGCATATTCCCCAACAGATGTTGCACATATTTGCTTGATCATGAGAGTCGTGAACCGGCAAACTGCAGTATAATACCAAGTTGAGAATTTCTCTCTATGTCATCGTAAGCATCAACGCCAATAAGATCGCTTATTGATGTTATCCTCTTCAATGTGCAATAGTGGTGATGCTTCTATTTATCAGTGTGAGCCTTCCTGTTGCAACAACCCTCCTAGGATACTTTTCGTCATCCTCCATAGGTGTGGAAAATAAACAAGAAAACAGTTAAAATAGTAAACTCTACCAAATTATGTCAAAAATACAAAGTCTACCACACTAGATCATAACTCTACCAAATTTTACCAAACTCCACCATACTATAAATTAGATTCACCAAACTCTATCACACTATAAACTAACTCTACCAAAGTCTACCACACTAAACACTAACTCTATCAAAGTCTACTACATTATAAGTAAATATATCAAACTCTATCACACTATAAACTACATTACCAAACTCTATCAAAGTCTATCACACTAGAATATAACTCTACCACACTATAAACTACATTTACCAAACTTTACCTAAGTTTACCACACTAGAACATAATTCTACCAAAGTCTACCAAACTCTACCACACTAAGTAAAAAATCCAAACTCTACCACACAAAACCCTAACTCGACCAAAGTCTACTACACTATAAGTGAATATATCAAACTCCACCACAATATAAAATACATTTATCAAACTCTACCAAAGTCTACCACATTAGAACATAATTTTACTAAACTTTACCACATTAGAACATAACCTACAAACATAAAATCTAAACCCCAAAACTTGAAAGAAATGATTTGTTTGACCAAGTTGTGCCTTGAATTGGTTGATTTGTGGATTTAGCACAAAACCTATAACTTTTTTTTAGAAATGTTAGAGTTTAAATTCCCTAAACATATGATGTATTATTTTTAATGCACAAAACTCAATTAAAAAAAAAATGAAAAAATGAAATTTTTTTATCTTTGGCAGCTTTTTAGTAGCAGTTTTTGTAATTTTTTAATATATTTTTAAAAAATTTAAAATGTAGTATTTGAGTCATTACTTCGTATATACTTTGGCTGAGCCACTACTCACTATAAGCCACATATCATTCGTATTATACAATTACCAACTCTCTCTCTGCCGTAATGTCGCAGCCTCTCGCCACCAGACCGACCTTCGCAAGCATCTCAATATTCCCTTTCCGACGACCCCCTCCGCTCTGTGCTTTTCTCTTCGTCATCGTCCTCTTCGTCGCCACTTTCTACACTCTTCATCATCCTGAAGCTACTCCTTCTCATCTCTATTCTCGAAATTCCCATAGTGCCCTCCGTCTCCGCCGCCTCTTCCTCTCCTCCGCTTCTAACTCCACCATCTCCTCTTACCTCCGCAAATTGACTCGTCATCCTCACCTCGCCGGAACTACACCTTCTTTAGACACTTTTCACTACGTCTTAAATCATTTCCAAAGTCTCGGACTTGAGACTCATGTCGCCGAATACGAAGCTCTCTTATCTTATCCTGTACACATCTCCCTCACGGCGCGTTTTAGCAATACGACGACAATGGAGTTTGACTTAAGTGACGTTCACGGAGATGATTCCTTTCGAGTCGTTAGGCCTTACCACGCTTATTCTCCGTCTGGATCGGCGCAAGGTAACGTGGTATTCGTGAATCACGGCGAGGAGAGAGACTATCGTGCGCTTGAGTCGATTGGAGTGAGCGTTAAAGGGTGCGTGGTTTTAGTGAGGAAAGGAGATTCATTGGGAAGAGGAGGAATCGTGAAGATAGCTGAGACTAAAGATGCGCTTGGAGTGCTAATCTACGCTGAGAACGACGGTGGTGGATTTGGTGGCATTGAGAGAGGTACGGTTATGAGAGGAATTGGAGATCCGATTAGTCCGGGTTGGCCCGGAATTGTCGGAGGAGAAAAACTGAGTTTGGATGATGATTTGGTCACTCGGAGATTCCCAAAGATTCCATCTTTTCCTTTGTCTCTTCACAATGCTGAGATCATCTTGGCTTCTCTAGGCGGCGTTAGAGTTCCGGTGGAGTGGCGGAATTCGGGTCGAGATGGGTCGGGTCGACGGGTTGGCACTGGACGGACGATTGTTAACATGACGTTTCAGGTTTACTGGATTTTTGTTACTTCCGTTATATTTCTTCGTTTGACTTTATTTTTTTCGTTACTTTTCGTGATTAAATTCCGTTATAGCATTTTTAAATTAGGTTTATGTCTAACTAAACTTCAAAGATTACGTTTTTGAGGATTGAAAAAGTGGCAATTTTGAGCTCAATTAGTCTGGAGTCGCTTTAGATTTTGATATTGGGCTATGAAATTTGACTGTAGTTGAAATTTGGAGTTTTGAAATCAATCAAAAGTGGGAACTGAGCTGAATTTGAAGTTGTTGCTTTTAGGGAGAGATGAAAGTGAAGAAAATTCACAATGTTATTGCCACAATAAGAGGGAGCGAAGAAGCAGATCGTTATGTAATTCTTGGAAACCATAGAGACGCATGGACATATGGAGCTGTTGATCCAAACAGTGGAACTTCTGCTTTACTTGATATTAGCCGACGATTTGCTCTCTTGCTAAAATCTGGTTGGAGGCCTCGTAGAACCATTCATCTTTGTAGCTGGGATGCAGAAGAATTCGGAATGGTTAGTAAGTCTATAATTTCGAAAAGCTGAATCTATTTGATGACTTGACTAAACCACATTTGATTTTTATGTTCATTCTTGTGTGTTTTTGTTTTGTTTTCGTCTAGATTGGATCAACTGAATGGGTTGAAGAAAATGTTCTTAACTTAGGTGCAAGTGCTGTGGCTTATCTTAATGTAGATTGCGCAGTCCAAGGCTCTGGATTTTTTGCAGGCACAACTCCTCAATTAGACGGTCTTCTTGTAGATGCCTTGAAGCTGGTACTGATAATAAACATTGTGAAACTTTCTTGGTTTGATCATTGATATGATTCTTAGTCCATGGTATCCATATTGGTGGTCAGGTTCAGGATCCTGATGCAGTAGGCTTGACAGTGGAAGAAACATTCAAGTCTCAGAACAACAGTGTGAGTAGACTTATGTCTAGGATTTTTGTTATGTCTATTTATATTTCCTTAGATTTTATGTTTTGTAAACGATGGATGGTTTAATGGACTGCAGATACAGAGGCTAAGTAGAGTAGATTCTGATTTTTCCAGTTTCCTTCATCATGCTGGAATACCATCTATAGACATGTACTTTGGAGCAGGTACATCAAAATCTAGATCCTTAAGATAACATTCCAGAATGTAATGCTCTAATGCAAGCAATGCTAATAATTTGTATTGTGTTTGTTTATCCTTGCGTTTCAGATTATCCTGTCTATCACACTGCGTTTGACACCTATGATTGGATTGTCCACAACGCCGACCCTTTTTTTCATCGTCATGTTGCTAGTAAGGCTTTACCTTCTTCCTGTTGATCTACTCTTTACCCTTTAGTTTAGTTTTGTCTGTTTGCATGGAAGCCATGAAGATAATAATTAACTCTCATCTTTGCTTTCTGCATTTTTCAGTGGCTGGAATATGGGGACTTTTAGGAATTATCTTGGCTGATGAGCCAGTCATACCATTCAATTACATTTCTTATGCAGAACAACTCCAGGTACATACGTTTATTCACTCTCTTAATACCTAAGATTGAAGGAAACTGACTTTATGTTTTGTGTAATGGTTCAGGCACATAGAGATACATTGAGCAGGCTCATAGAAGGGAATGTTTCTGTTAAACCATTAACCATGGCGATACAAGAGTTCTCTTTAGTTGCTAAAGAAGCTGCAAATGAAGCAAAGGTTTCAAGGGTTTTGCTAATCCAATTACAGCCTTAAATCTTTTGCTTCTTTCTCTCACCATACATCTATTGTGAATGATTTGCAGAAGTTAAAGGAGAAAGCATATAACAAAAATGACGTTACGGCAATGGCAAAGAGAAGAGAGCTAAATGATAGGCTGATGCTTGTAGAAAGAGGGTTTTTAGATGCAGAAGGGATCAAAGGGAAGGAATGGTTCAAGCATCTTGTGAGTAATTAAAAGCATCATTGGTTTCAATCTGAATTCACCATTTTTTCAAAACTCATGTGACCTTGTTTTTGTTTTATGCTAGGTGTATGGACCAGCTGCTGAACTAGAGAGCAAGCTTGGATTTTTTCCGGGAATAGCAGATGCAATTGCAATGAACGCATCAGAAGGAATCGTTGAACACGAGATATGGAGAGTCACGAGAGCGATTCAGAGAGCAAGCAAAGCTCTTAAAGGAAAATTCACATGAGAAAATATTGACTTTTGTGTATATACTGTGACCGTAGATTGTAAAAGAATAACGTCTTATGAACTAATTTCATAACCCCTTAGGAGCTCAACGCTGTAATTCGATCACATTCATGACTAAGTGTACTAATCTTGAGTTTGATATCAACAACTTTAATTATTATTGCAATGAAACAATCCTTTCTAAAAGAACAACCACTATGTAAAAACCATTTTTCAGAAGCTACTTTATCTCTTTATTGCAGATGCTCATAATTATTATGCCACTCTTATCAACTTTACAGTAGTGAATTTCATTCTCTTTCTGTCTATTTTTGAAGTGCTCAGCTTTACCACTAATAAAGTGTTTAGTCCATTACTTATTTTCATCAAATGCTTCGCCATAATTGTATCCTGAGATTTATATCATTGAATACGTTTAATAAGAAAATTACAAGTTTATAGGTTGGACCAGCTTACGAGAAGCTAGTGTTTGTGAAGAATAATTATATTAGAAAAAAACAGTTTTATAGTTCTTCAATTAACAGTTGATATATCCTGTGAAGTTGCTTCCTCAAGTTTCGCACGTACAGTTTCTGCAGCCGAGATTTTATTGATGCTGCAAAAAGCAGAACATGTACAAATATTAGAGCCTCAAGAAACACAGATGTTTTGAACACAAAGCAAGAGTGTTTGTTCTATTCTTGTGAAACTTCAGGACCAAATTGAGAACATCACAGCCATTTTTAGTGGATCACAATACTCACCGAACATAAATATCCCCAGAAGATGCTTTTATTTCAGAGATCCAATCCGGGACTAATTGCAACATCAAACTTAATTGTTCCTCCACTTCCCCTGGCAATGCAAACAAGAAAGCAACTGTGAGTGTGTTAGGGAGAAGAGGCAAAATGATCAGACTTTTGATATTAACAGTCCCTACTTCTATCGGTTATATTGATTTGGTTTGCAATAATCTTGTGAAGAAGCTCTTCCTTCGTAATGACCGTTCGCTTTGTTGAGTGAAACAATCTATGAATCAAATCAACAAGCTTCGGCAAATTGTGCTTCTCGAGTTCATTATTTGGTTTCTCTTCAATCTGAAAATGAATCAGTCCCCTTAAACAATGAAACCTTGGAAACAATGTAAAAGCAGAAAGGTTGCAATGAAAAGCATCACTTACTAACTGAATTCGGCTATCTCCATCAGAAGCATCATCAGCTTCATACTTGATTCCTTCATCATCAGATTTGTTACCAATGTCCTCTTTCACAATTTCATCTTTCTCAAGAGTATCAAAATTCAGACTGCGGGATGGACCCTTTGCTAAACCCTTTGTTGATCTAACAGAGTTATTATCATGACTACCATCTGGAGTCAACTTAATAGATCTTCTAGATTGCTGCAGCCTCGGTGTAGCACTCATGAGCCGGATTGGTGTGGATAAGTCCTTGGAGGAAGTGGATAATTCTTTGACTGGGGTTCCAGCTATTCTTGGCTCTATGTGTGATAATAAGGATTCCGTAATGCCTGCCGATAAAGTAGAATCCGCAGTGCCAGAGGACAAAACCAAACCTGGAGTTACTTTGTTGACAACTGGTTCTTGCTCCATCTCCTCCATACAAACATCAAACTCTTCAAGTTTAGGTGATTTTAAGCCTACACTTGTTGTGTCTAAAAAGCGATCCCTTCTGGAGGAATTGAACGGTTCAGAAAGCAGTTCTTTTGGAACTTCGTCCTGAATACAGATAACAAAAGGGTAGAATTAATCAGAAATGTAAGCATTCTCCAAAATGCTATGACTAGATAGTAGATTGGGAAGCCAATATATACCTTAGGATGAGTTTTGTAAAACTTAACCAGCTTTGAGTGGAAAATGCATCTAGTTCCACAAATTAGGCTGATGTGAAGGCTTGGTTTGAGACAAATAGTGCCTTCAACATACTTCAAAACTCTTTTTACTTCAATGGCTTCCGGATAAATATGCTTCATCTGAGCCAGATGATCATACGAGAAGATCCTGTAAACCCACATTTGGCCAAAAGAACATTAAACAAATTCAATCAAACAACACATAAATTTGCAGAAAATCAAGAACTATGATATCAAAATAAGTCTCTACAATATAATATACTTTCAGTAATTAATTAGATGTATCAAAAGTTATACCCTCAATCCTCAAGATACACCACGATCTGTGAAATTAATGTTCTCCAAACCAAAAGAAAGAAGAAAGAAGAAGCTAGTAAGTCAATGGCTTTACCGATTAGTAAGAAACTGGATCTTGGGACAGATATTGGCATATGTTGTCAACGAACCCTTTAATTTAAGCAATCTAATTGAAGTGTCCAACGCATTGAAAAGTTCCTTGAGAATCTCAAACCTGCAATGCCAAAAAATCAATAAAGCTTGAACAAAATCGAGTCCAAATTTGAGGATAGTGTATGAAATCAATTAATCAATCTCACCTTTCGGGCAATTTTACATCGATTGCAGCTGTTGGGGGGGAAGACAAGATCTGCCTCTTAACGAGCTTGTTAGGAGTCTTAACAGAGATTAAAGACTCGGGGTTCGATGAGTACGACAACATAGCTGGCTTCTTTGAATCAACTCTAGATGAGTTCATTGCAGAGAGAGATTATGGGAAGCTAAGAGTGAAAGAGAATGTAACGGCTAGTTTCTATTAGGGTTTAGAGGCGATGATTTTGGAGACGAAGAAGAAAGCAGAATTTTCTCCGATGAATAAACTGGAAATATGTGGGCCCATAATTGCCACGTCACTCAAATCTATTCTAAACGTTGGTTCCCGCTATAATTCGCTTTTCGTTTGTTGACAAGTGACAACTTTCTCTCTCGTTCTAGACAAATTTGTTCCTTTTTTCCGACAGACAAAGTTGTTCATTTTCATTTTTAGGCATATTATTATTTTCTTCTTTAAAATTTTTCATTTTTTTCTTTACACATAAAGATAATTTTCTATTTTTTCAGTGATCTTTATTTTGTTATATCATTACTACCTATTTTGTTTTATTTCAGTAAAGATAGTTATGAGAAATATGGAGTAATATAACAAAATATGTATGAATATAAACAAGAGTAATAAAATGAATCAAAGTTGAATTTTCTACTATTTATGCCCACAAAAATATCTTGGGACTACTGAGTTTGTCTTTGGTCAATTACCGTATAGAAAACATTTTTATTTTATAGTACAGTTAAACTTCTATAAATTAATAATATTGGAATTTTGAAAAATTATTAATTTAAAAATTTATTAATTTATCTATAAATTAATGTTATTAATTTATTATAAAATCTGTAAAACATACAAATATTCAAAAATGTAAAATACGAAAGTTTTTTTATGGCACATATTATTAAATTCTTTTGTTTAAACTTCCATTTATTTTAATCTTTACATATTTTTGATATTTTATTTTTCTTTTTCATATATGTTAAATAGAAAAATGGAATATCAACATATATTTTATAATTTATACGTATATGTTTTCTAATATTTACAATTATTAATTTATGATATTTTTGGAACTATATTTTTATATATGAGTTTCAAAATAATAATTAATTTAATAAATTTTTCGTCTTAAGACCAGATAATTTTATTAATTGATAGAGGTCATTAATTTATCTATGAAAGTTCTATTGATCAAGACCTATCAAGGCCACTAGAATTCATATCGGGTCGAGAAAACGAAGTGTTGGGTTGGAAATCATGGACGGACACATGTATTGGACGTGAATAAACGGGTCGAGGAAACGTGAACTACTGATACAATATAGGGTCGAGAGGTTGGTTACCGCGGTACCCATCAGGACGTACCGCGGGTAAGGAGCGTGTCCGAAGGATCAGATGCAGCGGTACGAAACATCATGTGCCGCGGGTAACTCATGGATCCGAGGAACCTCACAACAAGGAAAGTCAATGGGGACATCAAAAGTCAATCAAAGGTGCGGTATGATCCTAAAAGCTAGTTACGATAACTAGTTAGGATCTAATGAGATCCAACGGCTAGAAATAAGACCGTTGGAGCTTAAAGGGGCACGTGATACTAGACGTTGGACTGACATAGAAGGGAACCCGTGACTCTCTCTCTCACCCTAGAACCGAGGAAGATAGTGACATGACCTTCCCCGGGATTTACGAGTCTCTTTCCTCCTCGACATTCACCCCACGGGTCTCTTTCATCCTCGACATCCACCCCGCGGATCCGAATTAATTTATCTATGTAAATCCTATAAATAGATTGTAATAGGATTAAGAAAGATATACGAAAATGGAGATCTTAATTCCTGATAATCTTTGACATTCTTCTCACAACTATTCTCTCATTTCTATCGAATTCTTACATGGTATCAGAGCCATAGGCTGTTTAATCGATTCTATCTCATTTGAGTCCTCTATTCTCGCATTCTTTCTCATTTAATCTTCATCTTCTTCCGCGCAAAAACTCCATTTTCATTCTCTCAAAAGCTTGCTATTAACCGTTGGATAATAGCAAGTCTCCCATGGAACACACAAAACATTAGTGATTCCTATAATCCTCAAAGGAGGAAACTACCTCGTATGGGCAAGAACCGCCAAAACAGTTCTATGTGGACGCGGTTTGTGGAAGCACATCATAAAAACGAACTTTTCTAAGAAAACGGTTGACTCTTTGGATGAAGACTCTCAAGCCGAAGAAGAAGAAATTGATGAAGAAGACAAATGGTTTCAAGAAGACCAAGTTGTCATAGCCATCATTCAAAATTCACTCGAAGTATCCATTCTTGAAGCATATTCCTACTGTGAAAATGCAAAGGAACTTTGGGACACCCTTAAGAAGGTATTCGCTGACATCTCAAATTTCACTCGGGTTTTTGAAATTCAAAAAGAGCTCAATGAGCTCCGCCAAGAAGATGTGGATTTCTCTAAACACTTTGGAACTTGGAGATCTCTTTGGGCGGAGTATGATATGTTAAGGTCAAGTACGATCAATCCGGAAATCCTACTAGAAAGGCGTGAGCAAGATAAGGCTTTTAGCCTACTCCTCACACTTAATCCAGCGTTTAATGACTTGATTAAACATGTCCTTCGAGATAAGAAGCTCCCCACGCTTGAGGAAGTATGCTCTCGTCTTCACAAAGAACAAGGTTCGTGTGGATTATTTGGAGGGAAGAAGGACTTACCCTCGGGAAACAAGGCAATGTACAACTGAGATGACAAGAAGAAAATGGTGTGTGACCACTGCAAACGTACCGGTCATATCAAAGAAAAATGTTGGGTACTTCACCCACATCTCAAGCCGGATAAATTTCAAAGAGAGCAAAGAGCTAATCTCAGTCATGAAGCCGGAGGTGAGCAAAATGCATCAAGCTCTTTTACACACAATCACACCAACAAATCCGGAGAAGGAACCGCAATGAATACAAGTGTGGATGATGTGGTGAGGAGATCCAATCTCGATGCACTCATAAAAGCCATAGCATCTCTCAAGGAATCTGGTACCACTTTCTTTACTCATAAACCTAGTAGAAGTCTAATAATCGATTCCGGAGCCTCACATCACATGATTAGTAATTCAAATCTCTTAAAGCAACATTAAACCTTCACTAGGAAATGTGATAGTTGCTAATGGGGAAAAAGTTCCTATTAAAGGTGTAAGTAACCTAGAAATATTCAAGAAACGTTTTTCCAAATTCAAGTACTATTTATGAGAGTACTATTCAAGAAACGTTTTTCCAAGACCGGTTTCCAAATTCAAGTACTATTTATGAGAAATATTTTGATTTGATACATTCGGATGTTTGGACATCACCATGCGTGTCTAGGGATAACCTCAAGTATTTTGTTACATTTATAGATGAAAAATCAAAATACACTTGGGTGACACTACTTCCCTCTAAAGACCGTGTGGTTGATGCCTTCTTAAACTTTCAAAATTATGTAACTAATCAATTTAATGCTCAAATTAAGGTACTATGTTCGGACAATGGTGGCGAATACACAAGTGCAAAATTCCAAGACCATTTACAAAAAGTCGGAATTGTACATCAAACGAGTTGTCCCTACACTCCTCAACAAAATGGAGTGGCGGAAAGGAAAAATAGGCACCTTATGGAGGTTGCAAGGTCAATGATGTTCCATATGAAGGTGCCAAAGAAGTATTGGGGAGATGCAGTAATGGTAGCATGCTATCTCATCAATCGGATACCAACAAAAGTCCTTAAAGATAGGTCTCCGTTTGAAGTCTTAAATGGTAACAAACCTTACCTTGATCATTTGAGGGTTTTTGGTTGCTTGTGTTATGTGCTAATTCCAGGAGAACAAATGAGTAAGTCGGATGCCAAGAGCACCAAATGTATATTTCTTGGATACTCACCAACACAAAAGGGTACAAATGTTACGATCCCACAACCAACCGTACATTTGTTTCAAGAGATGTCAAGTTCCTTGAGGAACAAGGATATTTTGAAAAGATAGAATGGGAAGTTTAAAGGACCTTTCTACCTCTACCTCCAATCGAGCAGCAAGCTTGAAACACTTACTTGAGCACCTTAACTAAACGCCACAAATGGAAAGGGAAGAACTCAACAGCCTCAACCAGAGGGGGAGGAAAGCAATGATCACCATGTTGAGAGAAATGAACAACTCACGGCTATGGAAGAAGGTGCAGAAAAGGAACCTATGGAAGAAAGACTAGGAGAACAAGTGAGGATCATAGAACAAATCCCGACACTCCGAAGAAGCTCACCGATTATGACTAATCCTATAGAGCAACGACCAACACTTCCGAGGAGCACACGGGTTAGGAAAGATCCTCCAAATTGGGTAGAGATTAGTGAAGATGAGAGTTCTACCGCGAACCAAGCAATAGCTCATTCAATTCAACAAGTGTGTTCTCTCAACCTTCTACCTCAAGAACATCGGGTATTTCTAAGAAACATAGACAAAGGGATTCATACCAAGGACATATGACGAAGCCAAAGGGATAAAGGAATGGAGTCATCCCGTGGATGAAGAAGCAAGTGCTATGGATAGAAACAACACGTGGTATGAAACCAAGTTACCTCGGGGAAGAAAGCGGTTAGCTCACGGTGGATCTTTACCATTAAATATAAGAGCAATGGAGAAATTGAAAGGCATAAGGCGAGATTGGTAGCAAGAGGTTTTAGTCAAACATATGGTGAAGATTACAACGACACTTTTGCACCCGTTTCGAAGCTATATACCGTGAGAGTCATCTTATCTTTGGCTATCAACCTCTCATGGCAACTTTGGCAAATGGACGTCAAAAATGTGTTTCTCCAAGGAGAGCTCGATGAAGAATTCTATATGCATCCCCCACCCGGTCTTGAAAAGAGAGTGTCTCCGGGAAATGTGTTACGACTTCGCAAGGCCATATATGGCCTTAAACAATCTCCAAGAGCGTGGTATCACAAGTTGAGAACTACACTTATGAACCGGGAATTCAAACGATCGGAAGCGCCACACTCTCTTCACACTCCAAAGTGATCAAGGTATAGTAGTCATTCTTGTTTATGTAGATGATCTCATCATCTCCGGAAACAACAAAGAAGGTATCTCCTCTATCAAAAATCATCTTAAAGTTGTATTTGATATCAAAGACCTTGGAGAACTAAAATACTTTCTAGGAATTGAAATATGTCGTACTTCGGACGGCTTATTTATGTCCCAAAGAAAGTATATTCTTGATCTTTTGAGTGAAACATGAAAATTAGGGTCTAAGGCTGTCAAGACTCCCCTTGAAGATGGGTATAAGGTTGCGAGAAAGGGGGAGAAAAATGAGACACTCCTCAACGATGCAACCCAATATAGACGGCTAGTCGGGAAACTAATCTACTTGACTATCACAAGGCCGGATTTATGTTTTGCGGTCAACCAAGTGAGCCAACACATGCAAAATCCCACCGAGTACAATTGGAACATGGTGGAACACATCCTCCGATATCTCAAAGGATCACCGGGTCAAGGCATTTGGATGGGAAGCAATCACCACACCAAGATAGTAGGATATTGTTATGCGGATTGGGCCGGAGATAGGAATGATAGAAGATCAATAACCGGCTATTGCACATTCATTGGGGGTAATATGGTAACTTGGAAAACCAAGAAGCAAAAAGTGGTGTCTTGCTCGAGTGTCGAAGCAGAATATAGAGCCATGAAGAAACTAACAAATAAAGTGACATGGTTGAAGGCTCTCCTCAAAGATCTCGGGATTGAGCATCCAAATCCAGTCACCATACATTGTGATAATCAAGCCGCCATCCATATAGCATCCAATTCCGTATTTCATGAGAGGACCAAACACATTGAGGTGGATTGCCACAAAGTAAGGGAAAAATCCGGGAAGGAGTTACCTTACCATGTTTCACAAGAAGTGAAGATCAATTGGCGGACATTTTTACGAAAGTTGTGAGCCTCAAGGTATGTAACAGAATATACCCAAACCTTGGACTCACGGACCTTACCCGCCCTTGATCAAAGGTCCGCTCACTCACGGATTGCACACTCTTTTTCCCTTAGATGAGTTTTGTCCTAAATGGTTTTCTCTCTAAGGTTTTTAATGAGGTGTGAGCCGTGGGTCTTCCAAGATTAATATCCAAACTATGGATAACTAATCTTGAGGGGGAGTATTGATCAAGACCTATCAAGGCCACTAGAATTCATATCGGGTCGAGAAAACGAAGTGTTGGGTTGGAAATCATGGACGGACACATGTACTGGACGTGAATAAACGGGTCAAGGAAACGTGAACTACGGATACAATACAGGGTCGAGAGGTTGGTTACCGCGGTACCCATCAGGACGTACCGCGGGTAAGGAGCGTGTCTGAAGGATCAGATGCAGTGGTACAGAACATCATGTACCGCGGGTAACTCATGGATCCGAAGAACCTCGCAACAAGGAAAGTCAACGGAGACATCAAAAGTCAACCAAAGGTGTGGTATGATCCTAAAAGCTAGTTACGATAACTAGTTAGGATCTAATGAGATCCAACGGCTAGAAATAACACCGTTGGAGCTTAAAGGGGCACGTGATACTAGCTGTTGGACTGACATAGAAGGGAACCCGTGACTCTCTCTCTCACCCTAGAACCGAGGAAGATAGTGACATGACATTTCTCGGGATCTACAAGTCTCTTTTCTCCTCGACATTCACCCCAAAGGTCTCTTTCATCCTCGACATCCACCATGCGGATCCCAATTAATTTATCTATATAAATCCTATAAATAGATTGTAATAGGATTAAGAAAAATATACGAAGATTGAGATCTTAATTCTTAATAATCTTTGACATTCTTCTCACAACTATTCTCTCATTTCTATCGAATTCTTACAAGTTCTACTATATGTCCGAATATGCTTCCAAGAATTTTCGAAAATTACTACTTACAACGATAAATTTTAATCGTAAGTTTTGAAAAGTCAAACAGAAAGTAAAAGAAAATTTCCAACCAAAAAATTCACAGGCAAGGAACATTCTAAAAGAAGTTAAAGAAAAAAAAGAGTAGTCAAAAAGAACAAAAACAACATCGTGTTGAGAAGAATAAACCCACATAAAGAGGAAGAATATGTGGTGACATATAAATTAATCTATTCCCGACGCTACCTCTTTTATTTCACCAAACTCATGACAATCCTTCTTTCTCTGTCTTAACCTTTTCTAAATATAATACACAAGTTCTCTCTTCTCTTTGTCTTCTTCTAAGACAAATTCTCACGAAGTTTGTTTCCGAATTAAACAACATTTGCTCTTTCTCTATTAGCACAGAGGAGAAGACAAAGAGACAGAGCAATGGCAGGAGATCAACTCAAAGTGTTAAACGCACTCGACGTTGCAAAAACACAATGGTACCATTTTACAGCCATTATCATTGCCGGAATGGGATTCTTCACTGACGCTTACGACCTTTTCTGTATCTCTCTTGTAACTAAGCTTCTTGGTCGCATTTATTACCACGTGGACGGCTCGGTAAAGCCTGGAACGCTACCTCCAAACGTCTCATCTGCAGTTAATGGCGTTGCTTTTATTGGTACACTCACAGGTCAGCTCTTCTTCGGCTGGCTTGGTGATAAGCTCGGGAGGAAAAAGGTTTATGGTATGACTCTCATGGCCATGGTTATTTGTTCAGTCGCTTCGGGTCTTTCCTTCGGTAAAGACCCAAAAACGGTAATGACAACGCTCTGTTTTTTTCCGATTTTGGCTCGGGTTTGGCATTGGTGGTGATTATCCGTTATCCGCCACGATTATGTCGGAATACGCCAATAAAAAGACACGTGGTGCGTTTATAGCTGCGGTTTTTGCTATGCAAGGATTCGGAATCTTGACCGGAGGGGTTTTTGCCATCATCGTGGCTGCAGCTTTTGAGGCTAAGTTCCCGGCTCCACCTTATAAAGTGGATGCATTAGCATCCACGGTTCCTCAGGCGGATTACGTGTGGCGGATCATTCTGATGGTAGGTGCTTTGCCGGCCGCAATGACGTATTACTCAAGGTCAAAGATGCCTGAGACCGCCCGGTACACTGCTCTTGTGGCCAAGGACACTAAGTTAGCAGCTTCCAATATGTCTAAAGTTTTGCAAGTGGAGGTCGAAGCAGACCCGCAGAGAGAGGAAGGCAATTCCAATTCCTTTGGCTTGTTCTCCAAGGAATTCATGAGACGCCATGGCCTTCACTTGCTCGGAACCACAAGCACGTGGTTCCTACTAGACATTGCCTTCTACAGTCAGAATCTTTTCCAGAAAGATATTTTCAGTGCGATCGGATGGATCCCTCCGGCTCAAACTATGAACGCGATTCAAGAGGTATTCAAGATCGCACGTGCGCAAACCCTAATAGCCTTGTTCAGTACGGTGCCTGGTTACTGGTTCACAGTGGCCTTCATCGACATTATTGGTAGATTCTGGATACAGATGATGGGGTTTTTCTTCATGACCGTCTTTATGTTTGCTCTTGCCATTCCTTACGACCATTGGACTCACAAGGAAAATAGAATCGGATTCGTCCTTATGTACTCTTTAACATTCTTCTTCGCCAACTTTGGACCCAATGCAACAACTTTCGTGGTGCCAGCTGAGATCTTTCCAGCTAGATTTAGATCGACCTGCCATGGAATTTCCGCGGCTTCTGGAAAATTAGGAGCAATGGTTGGTGCTTTTGGATTCTTGTACTTAGCACAAAGTCCTGACAAGAACAAAACAGAACATGGATATCCTCCAGGAATTGGAGTCAAGAACTCGCTCATTGTTTTGGGGGTGGTTAATCTTTTAGGAATGTTTTTTACTTTATTGGTTCCTGAATCTAAAGGCAGGTCTCTCGAGGACTTATCCGGTGAGAACGACGATAATGATGAAAGCAGAGACCAAACATCGCCAACTGCATAGAGAGATTCTGATAGACTTTGTGTATTATTTCTTGTATCTTTGTTTTCTGTCCCACTAGTAGCAACTTAAGATTTTTCCTTATGTTCACTTATCATACATCTTTATATGCTTAAATACGATAGATCTGATTCTTTTTTTAGTTTATAATTGAATTTTATGTATTTTAAGTTTAATTAGCCATTTTGACTTTTAGATGAGTAAATTATGTTTCTCTTTCAAAGTCGCAAGTGACACAATTACTGGTGTCTGTTTGTTGTCTGTATAAATCAGTTTTGTTTTGATCTAAATTAACAAGTTTCAATAAATAAATAAAAGTTTGTATTTAGTTCTTCTCCTAATATGTTTCTCCAATCTCTTAATTCATTATAAAATCAATATTCTGACATCTTTCACATATCTGTTTCAGTTTGGCTTTTAGATTTCTAATTGAAATGGAAAGCTAATTGAGAAAAAACATCCAACAGTAAAACTTATCACAAATATTTATTATACAATGGCAAAGCTCTGTTATAAAATACGTTGCAGGTGGCTTTTACGCCAAAATGAAAGCAAAGAGTGAATGAGAGATCACTGTAGAAGACAATGAAGGTAAGAGGGGATCTTACTCTCTCTATATAGATAGACATAATAGCTTCCCAGAACAATACATGGAGTAATACTAGACACAATACAATTTAATGGCTATGAATATTACGATTCAACAATATTCTGGATCTGGTTTGAAATAAAAGAATCAACTTATGTGTATAAAGGCAAGGTCGTGTTCAAAGGCCTGCTGAAACTAAACCATGCAATGTTACAATTCCAATCAAGGTATTGTCTTCATTGACCACCGGCAAAAACTGTACAGGCGATGGTGGAGACTCCATTTTCTTCATAGCTTCAACTGCCATTGTTTCCGGTCCAATCGTCCTCGGCTTCCTGATTTAACAAATACTTCAATTTCAACATACACCAATGTTGTTTATAGGATGAAAAAATCGAGTTTTTTTTGCCTTTTTTCCTCACCTGTTGCACATATCTCCAACACTGAGTTTGAAGATTGCTTCCCCACTTGCCTTGAGGGTCCGGCGAAGATCTCCATCAGTGAATGTACCGATCAAGCGGTGATGTTCATCAACCACAAGCAAACACCCACATCCTTTGCTGGTTAGCTCCACTAATTGATCCATTATCAAGTCTCCTTCTTTACAAACCGGAAGTTCTTCTTGCTTTTTCATAACATCTTTTACCTACAAACAGATTCATCCTGATGCTCATTTCGAATGTATAGGAATCAATGATGGATATTAAACTAACCCTATTGGTTCTTAAGCTTATGTATAGCCAATTCTGAACATTAGGAAAATTGAAATTCCAAAGGTGAGAAATTTAGAGACCAGACCTTGAAAATTAAGCTTTTTCCGATCCTACCGGCGGGATGATTAGCTGCATACTCCTCCTTGGAAAGATTTCTAGCTCCCATGAGAGCAACGGCGATGGTATCACCGAACACCATTTGGATCGCTGTAGACGTCACCGGAGCGAGATTAAACGGACACAATTCCCTCTGCAGGGGTAAATGCACATTCATATCACAAACTCCGGCGAGTGGATTTCCGAGAACAGACGTAAGAGATACTAAATAGGCTCCTTTAGCTCTAGCGCAGGGGACAAGACGAAGGAGCTCCTCGGTGGCACCGGATTTGCTGAAGAAAACGAGAACATCACGGGACGAGAGAGCGCCAATGTCGCCGTGAAGAGCATCAAGAGGGGAGAGGAAAGATGAACGGAAGCTGAGAGAGATAAGCGTTTGAGAAACCTTGTTGGCGACGAAAGCAGATTTACCAACACCGGTGAAGAAAACAGTACCGGAAGAGGAAAGCAGAATGCGTGAGAAATCTAGGGTTTGGGAGAGGTCGAGATGCTTGAAAAAGTGATTAAGAAGATCTTGTTGAGATGTGAAGAGATTGAGGAGATTATCTCGGGAGATATCATGATGATGAACGGATCCGCCATTTTTAAGGGAATTGTGATCGATTGATGAGAAATCGAGAGATGTCGGTGGCAGAGATCCCATTGTTGATCTCTAAGAAGAGATCTTTCTTTGTTTGATTTGGAAGGATTTAATTGATTGCTTTTGCTGCGAGACAGAGATCTAAAATAGCAGAGTGTACTAATTATGGAGACGGAAGGGTAAATCAGTCATTAAGGACTTTTTTCGTTTTGCTGGCAATTGCATTAATACTATAATTAGTGTAATGCTTACTTAATATTAATAGATTTTTTAGAGCAAAGTACACTTAAGTTGTGTGTTCAAGGGTGCTCGAACCAAAATTTGGTTCGGTTTAGATTTATTTCCGTCAGAAGTAAGTATAGTTGATTTTAATAAGTACGAGATTAGACGAAAAAACATGTTTGGATTTGAGTCAAATCTAAATCAACTATACTTTAATTAACTACGGGATCGGCAAGATTTGATACATGGTTCACACTGTAAAAAGTTTTAGTGTCTTCTATTTGTAACGGAAAGGAATTAGACTCATGTTCCTAAAGATTTGTAGAAATAATATTACCACTGGTACACAGTGTCATCAGTTAGATAGTCTATTAAGTGTAAAGTGATATTGTGACCTTATTGCTCTAAAATATTAAAGATTTCCATTTATTTTGGATCAAACTAAAGCAAATATCAAATGAAGCGGATGTTATAGATGTTTTGCCAGACTTTGTAGTCTTTTTCATCTTCTAGTGAACGAATTTGAGTTTCATCATTCATTGTTTTTTACAAATATGTAGTTCTTAAGAAGGATAATAATATTCATATACTAATAAAAGACATAGGTAATGCGTAGAAAACGCATGTGAAACTATTAGGAATGGAAGATATTCAGAATAGGAATTGAGTGACTTCAAATATCTTTCTTCTTTTTTGTTTTCTATTGTTAGTTAAGAATATTTTGAGACAATTAGTGAAACAAACAGAAGTGGAAATGCTTATTTGATGAAATAGCACCTTGCAATTGCAAGTGATTGATTGAGGATTGTCTGAATTTGATGGATATAAAAATTATGTTACAATGTGTGTAAATTTGTAATGTTGTAAGCATCAAGCATCTTGATAATTTGGTATTGGATTTGGACACAAATGTGAAATGTATCAACAATCTGCAATAAGATGCTGAAGAAGCCTGAAACTTTTGTTCATACAAAAGAAATGTCAATCTTATAAACCCTCAAAAGATGTTCAATCTCTATAAAGAATCTACAGATTAAAACCTAAAACAAGTGCTAAGTAAGATTATAGATACATTACATAAATAAAGTTTAGAAACATAAGCAAGAGAAGTGTTATTGTTTCAGGTCATAAATCAATGTCCCTGATCCTAGAACAACATCTTCTACAAATCTACTGTGGCTCTCTGATCAAACCAAAGTGGAAGTCACTATTTTGAGAATGCGATGTAGGTAAGGTTCCATCTGCATCATCGAGTGAGTTTAACTGGACATCAAATCCAGCAATCTCATCTGCACAAAAACATAATCAATGAGATGAGATGAGCAATGGAAAGAGAAAGATTCCAAGATATATGTATATGGATTTAAAGCAAACACAACCTTAGGCTAACACACAGATCCAATAAACAACAATTAAAACAAACAGGAATAGCTACTATATCATCTCTGAATTAAATCTAATTGAAAGATTTATAATTGAGCTGAACACAGAAATGAGATCCTCATGAATCCAAAAATCCAAACTTTGAGAAAAATCTAATTTCCAGTAGAGTAATTTCAAGGTAAAGTGGGTTAAGAGAGCGATGAACATACCATCCGGAGGTGCCGGGTCGGTTTCCGGTTGATCTGGGATCAGTTCGGATCCTCTCATACCCACCCGATTTGGGTCGTCCGGTTTGTCCATATCCGAAACAACCCTGCCAGGATTGTTCCTGGTGAGGCAATCTTTGATTCAGTTTCGTATTCGGATCCCTAGCTTGTGAAGATTCGGGTCTAGGTTTATCGTCTTTCCGGACAAACCCAGGCCTAAGATGCGGTGGAACAAACCGATCAGGTTTTGGGGAAACGGAAATCGGAGGAGGAGCAGGCATCTTCTCGATTTCCGGAGTCCGAACTGGAAATGAAAGAGAAGAAGCAGCTCCGGTATGACCTAAGGGACGAAGAGAGATCTGAGTCGGATCTGGATCAGAGAGAGCTTGATATGAAATCTTCGGAGGTGGAGAAAGCGGAGGCGTTGTGGTGGTAGTAGATCTTAGAGGCTTGGGGGAAGCTTTGGTGAGGACAAGCATACGGCCATTGGAACGAGTAACGGAGGAATAAGAAGCTGGAGAGGAAGCGACAGAGGAATAAGAAGATGAAGCAGAAGGTGAAGAAGAAGAAGGAGGATCTTTGTGGAGGATGTGGTTGAAGTTGATAGAGGTGTATTTGTTGTTGGCTCTTGCCATTCAATTTGCTTTCTTCTTCTCCTTCTTCGTCTTCTCTGTAAGTATATTCAGATTTTGGGATCAAAGATGGATGAAGAAGAAGAATGGAATGATTGAAGGAGTTCTGGTTTTCGATTTCTGTTTTTTTTGTTTTGTTTTCCCTCTGCTGGTTTGTTTTCTTATTATATACTGTATTTAAGAACACTTTAATGATTGCGAAAGAGAGTAGAGACGCAAGTGATGTCATTAATTATGCACATGACACGTAACCCGTTAATTAATTTTTAAAATTAACTTTTGAGGATGCGAGAGAAAAACTGACTTGGCTGTGTCTTTCTGATTGAATTGGAATCGCTATACAATATATCAAATCTCACCCACATCATTTTTTTAGCACTGACAAAGGAAGAATCATTCAGTACAAACTAATACTATCACCTAACAATTCGTAATCTAAACTTCAGAGTATTTTATATCACATAAAAAAGGTTCGAAAGTGTAAGATCTTACAAGGTTCTATGCCCACAACATATAGAGAAATAACTTTTTTAACATTGCAAGACACTGTTAAATTCCTAAAAAGCAAAACACCATTCACTTTTTGCTACATATACAAAGTTCGGGTGTATTAAACTTACCTAAACCCCCCGATGGGGTTATGGAACCAATCACGATTCTTGGTAGTTCCGAAGGTCAAATGATAATGTACTTGAGCAACTGCAGCAAATATGAATCTTCAGATATTAAGCCAAATAGACTGATAGATGTAAACAAGATTGACGTACAAACCATTACCTCCTCTCAGTGTCTCTGTATACTCCAACTAGAGCTTCGGCTTTGTCATAGAAACTGTCCTTGAGAGATATTACAATGCTTTGGAAGCCATTTCCATCCTCTGCGTCCTGATTGTCACGTGCTGCTTCGCATGACTTGCTACGAATGAATTTTGCAACTTTTGCAACATTTAGATTATCGAGCGCAGCATCCACTTCATCAAGTATGAAAAAGGGTGAAGGCCTATAGCTGAAAAATGGAAAGGAAACAACACCATAAACTTCATCAAAACTTCAAAACAACTCACAATGGTAACTTCCTTCGTAAAACAACTACTGTATTTACACAAGCATAAGCCATCACGCATGTCATAAAGAGAAGAAAAGCGACTTAAGATGGGTATTTTGAGGTACAGGAAATCTAAAACGTTGTCAGTCTGGTCAAAACAAACCAAAGTTTGTTGCTAAGGAGTCAACAAATTTGATTACCCCATACAAATATTCGATATACTATGACCATTTTTACTTTTGGGGCATATAACATATTTCATGTGGCAAGATCACCTTCTGCTAGTCCCATTTCAAAGACTATATATAAACTAAATATTAGAGATAAATCATTGCAAACCTACAAAATCGCTTTTACAATGAAACAAATCTAGGTTTTTCGGGATACCTATGGATGGAGAAGAGCAATGCCAAGGCTGCCACTGTTTTCTCTCCTCCAGAGAGCTGTTCCATGTCACGAAATCGCTTAGTTGGAGGCATCGTAGTATACTTTATACCATGTAGAAACGGATCATCCTCATTTTCCAGGTTTAAATAAGCAGTCCCACCCATTGGATGCGTATTACTCTTGGTTAGTTGCTTATAGATCTTGTCAATATTGCTAGCAATATGGTTGAAAGCTTCCATAAATAGCCCAGACCTACACAACAATTTGAAGTGAGCAGCAAAACTCAAATGGAATACAGGAATGCAGTATGGGAAACCTGAGGTGTCCTTTGTACATGTGCGTGATATACACATTTCTGTGCAATTTTATCCAAAGAGCAACTCTATCAAGTAATTTCCAGAGAATCAGATTCTTCCAACTTTTACTTTTATGGTTTTGATTCCACCATAACGTCATTGCTATTTGGTAGCAGTATTCTTCAAAGCTCTAAAAAATCATTTTCACAAGAGAAATTTAGAGCTACCTCTTCTGCTTAACAGCATTGAAGGCATCCGCCACTTGCTTCTCCTCTTTCCTAGCCGCTTCAAACTCTTGGCTTACTTGTTTTTCTTTCTCTTGTATAGCCTCGTATTGGTCCAACGCTCTCAAGTTTGGAGCCGTTCTTTCAATCTCTGAAGTTTTAGATTCTATTTTCTGCCTAAACTCTGCCTCCACTTTGTCACGAGCAGATGGTCTCCGTTCTTGGAGATAAGCTCTATCCAATTCACTAAAGTCAAACTGTGGCCCATCTGAATCATCTTCCTCCATAGCATCTGATAATACAGGAAGGGTAATATGTTCGAGCTCACACTTCTCGATTATTTCCTGTTTCTGTGAGATCAGCTGCTCAATTTGTGAATCCTGAAATCATATGGAAGCTTTAGTGTATCTATACTCAAACATGATATATTTATACGAATGGATCTGATGAGCCTATATTGTACCTTCGAATTTATCTGACGATTGAGCTTGGTTATGCTTGTTGTCGCTTGAGAAGCCTGCTTTTTCCAATCGAGGATTTCCTTTTCATACTCTTCCGAATTTTGTTTGCACTCTGCACAGGAGCATTAGATATTCACATAACCACCGAGTAATTTTGCTAGTCACATCCCTATGATAAAAGACACCAATGACTATTTTTGCTAGTCAAAGAACATTAGACAGTTGAGGTGATAATCACACAAGGAAAGGGAAACGGAGAATAACAAGGCTAGAAAATCTATCATACTGAATTTTCACATTAACAAATCTATCAGCCTGGAGTTTTTGATTTTAATATGATTGCTTTCTTTCTGCTTTAGGTTAAGATGTAGCGTAAACCATACATTTCTGCACGATGTCGAGCTGATCATGTACATCCCAAAATTTGTTCAAACATAAGACGGAGCAATCTACAAACACCAAATATTATGTAATGGAAACAACCAGTGGTTTAAAACGGCTTGTAAATTATCCATACATATAACCCTAAAAAAGAAAAAGAAAAATTCATATTTGAATACATTAACCTAGCAACTGGACTCCAATATAAAGCCAACAATATTGCCGAAGCAATTGGACAATGTACTTTTACTGGATCATGTTAGTGTCTGGTACGAATTGAATCCTCAAATTGGCAACCCAAAATGGCAATGATATTGAAAACAAGGCATAGAAAGTAGAAATTAAAAAGCAATCATATTTATGTAGAAATGGCACCAATATACCTCCCATTTCCTTCTTCCAATTGTTGATTTCATTAGTAATTCTTTCTGCTGTCTCCTTACGTTCAGACATTGTCTTCTGTATACCTTCCAAATCAGTTTCCAAGGAACTGATAGAAGACTCTAGCTTTCTAATCCGTGACCCCACATCTCGGTTTTGCTCATATTCCAGCCTGAAAATAAAAAAATGAGACTCATTGACCAACTAAGAAATACTTACTTGAGCTCTGTTAAATATAATGCACTACGTCAACTCAGCCAACCAGTTAGCGTATGCAGAGCTTATTAACTTAGGTTTTTACACGCTACAGGAAACAGACCCTTAAGAAAATGTGAACCATGCTTCCTACTTATTACAAAATTCCCATAGAGCTGTAGTGCCTTCTTTATTACACATAAAAGTCAAAATGTAACAACAGTATTAGTTTATTTTTTACCAAAAGCAGAAAAGACTAATTGACTTCAGAGTTGGAGCCATATGTTAGCACAGATACGGGCAAAAGAACTTAAAAATAAAGACAAACATCGTACATCTGAAGTTTCACTAGTTTAAGATATATAACCAAGAAAGCAGAGCAAAAGAGACATACTGGTATTTCAACTTCGCAAGCTGGTTACTCAGATCCAGCCTTTCCTCAGCCACATTTTGAGCATCCTTGAGCTGATTTTCTTCATATTCACGTATGTTAGTAACCCCAACAGACCGGCTAAAATCCTTATAGATACGGTCCACAATCTCATTGATTCTTTTGTCCAACTTTCTGATTTCTGTACTCCTCTTATCAACCTCTTTTTCTGCCTACAACACCAACGGCATTCTGTCATATTCTTGTCATTAGGTTTTAACTCTATTAAATATCAGAAAAAGATATACAATTACCTTAGAAAGTTCAGGAGTTATGCGTCTAATTTCTTCAGCAATATTCCGTTTCTCTTGCTCAAGCTGTGGAAGTTTGTCTATGATGCTTTTCTGTGAAACAAATTCACCCATTAGTATTTACTAAAAAGTGACAGCTCTTCCTAGCATAAGGAAAGGTAAAAGGTGTACTATTGTACGACATTCTTATCCCAATCAGGTTGCTCTTGATAATAGCAAATAAGATTTATCAGACCACTCATTATGGACAAGATAAATTGGTTACCTTCTCAATTTCAGCATACTGAATCTTTTTTTCAAGACCACTTATTTTACCCGATATTTCAGACTCCTTCATCTGCATTTCTCGAATAGATCCAATATTTTCCAATTGTAGTTCATATTCTTCTTTCTTTTTCTTCAGTGCTGCACAACCGAATGTTGACTTTAAGACATTAAATCAGATGTGGAGAGGCTTAAATTAGCTAATGACAAAACCAACCTTCAATTTTCTTATCATCCCATTTATTAGACTTTGCTTCCATTCCACCACTGGTACCACCAGTCATTGTTCCCGACTTTGTGAGTAATATACCATCAACAGTCACAACTAAAAATAATATAAATCAGGATATGTAGAAAGTAAAGCTAACTTTAGGCAATTATAAGAGTACATTACACCTAATCAAAGAAACATGAGCATACCTTTAAACCTTTCACCAGTCCAGCTAAGAGCCTTGGCTTCTTCAAGTTCGTCACAGACAAGAGTATTCCCAACAGCAAAGAGGACCGCCTTCTCCAATTCAGAATCGAACGTAAAGTAGTTAAGGAGCAAAATACATAGTTTATAAATCTGGCTAACACTAACCTCTCTACATTTCTCAATCCTTGGTTTAATAAATCAAAAATAATCTCCAGCTACCAAGCAATGCATACATGATATGAAGCCAAAAGATGAGTAATTATTAATGCAGGCAACCTTAAGTATGCCAAAATCAAGTCACTTTGCAAAGGATATTGGATAACATCGAACACTAGCTGTGCTGTGCCACCCAAATTTCTCAATCTTTCAAGCACTGGCTTGACACGCACTGACTGAAGAGGAATAAATGTCATGGGAGGAAGCCTCTGCTCTTTCAAGTACTGCAGATTACAAATAAAATTCTTATTTTATTCCATACCCAGAGTATTGGTAAAAGATCCTCTTAGACATATACTTCATATTGCTTAAAAGCAAGGCAGAAAAAGCTACAGAGAGTTAAGTTGAAGCCAGGAAACAGAGAAGGGGGGTCAATTCTTAATTCTATCTAATGAAATCTGCATGGAGAAGATTACAGCATATATGTTACAAACCCCTTTGTAGCACATGTCCTGACTTGGTAAATAATAGAAACTGATCATAATTTTAGAGGTGCTAGAGTTTAAAACATCTCTAGGACGTAGTAGTGTTTATATCATCATTAATGTATTGGCATAGGCCAGAGAATACTATTATGGTAGAGAATTACTTTCTGACCTGTTAATGAACCTATAAAAGTCTGAATAGAAGAGATAGAAACTATGAATTGAAACGTCACAACTTGCTACTAAAACACGACAAATAAGTACCTTGATGCAGTCTTTTCCTGTAATTTCATCTTCTACAACTACTGCATCCATAAATCTCCCCATAGCAACAGTAACAGCAAGGTTATACTTCTTCCGATTTGGCCGACAAAGATCAGTCATCCGACCATGAACTCCTTGAAATAGACGCTTGAGAGACTCGACGGCCTGTGTTAGCCTACTATCTCTCTCATTCTCATATCTTTCAGCCGTTAAATCACTTAACTGGTCTTCTACTTCTGCGATTCTAGTCTTCAAATTCTCAGAGGCATTCCTATGCATCATAAAAGCAGGTTAAAAACTATCCGAAATAAAAGAAAAATACTTGATTATTAGGGGATGCAAAATGCATTTTGCCTGCCTCGAGAAGGTGTTTATGCGCCGAATAGGGGAGGAAAAGTATGTTTTCTTGATAAATAAATTACCAATACCTCTCAAGCCATAATTCAGAAAAGGAAGCAACTGCAAGAAGAATCTGTAAGGAAACATGCTAACCTAGCATCCCGATGCTTCTCTTGCAGTGCACGTAGCTGCTTTTTCAGACTAATTGTTTCATTCTTATATCCCAAAGAGGAGTCTTCAATCTCCTTTTGCCTGGATTTAAATCGCTCAATTTGTTCATCAAGATCATTCTCCCTGTTTATTAGTTGCTGTTTATTTTCTTCCAAATTTCTCAATGCTTCGAGATCAGTATTCTGCTGCCTTTCTAGAACCTCTTTCTCATCTCTTAGCTTGATTGTTTTCATCCCAGCTTCTTCTTTTCTGAGAAAAAAAACCCCACATTGGTAAACATTTAGGAAAAGCAATTAGAGAACAAAGGGGTTTATAGGGATTCAAAAGGTAAATATACATGTAGATGGCGCATCTAGAAAAAGATGTATATTATTAGAACATTCACAACATCAGCACCAATAAAAGAACCTATTAACAAGACATATGTCATTATGTCAGACAAAACGCTAAATTATTTTCTAGCCTAGTCTTCTTACAAAACAGTGAAGAAGATGCTGGGATGAAAACAATTCTTTCATTCCACCTTCTCTACTAACTGCGTACACAACAATTCTTTCATTAAACATGAATGTAAACCATCTGCTGTCCATGTCACCACAAAAGCTCATGAGAGAAGACCAAATAGACAATATGGAGGATGCAAGTTTGCGCATCTCTATAGCCTCAGGACAGTGAAGGAAATGATTTCTATTCTAACTACGAGCAGAAGTAAATCCTTAGTTCTTTCAAACTCACATTCGAAAATATTCTTGCAGTTGACTGTCAAGCATTGGAAGTTTCCCGCTGCTATCTTGTCTCTTCTCATTTAATATCTCCATTTTCTTATTCAGCTCCTTAATGCCTTTCTGCATCTGGTCAATTTCTTTAGAATGTTTCCCTTTTTCTTTTTTTCTTCTCTCTACCTCCTTTCGGTTGCTCTCAATTTTTGAACTTATGCGAGCTATCTCCTCCTTAAACCTTAGAAGCTCAGGTTGCTACTCGCAGGAAAAGTAGAGGTATAAGTTACTCAAGTGAGATAGCTGATAAAATTCCAGAGGAAAACGCAAAATAAATATTTGTAAGAGGTTTCAGCGAATACTATATTTGGTAGGGAAAATATAATCTGTTAGCCACAGACTAACAAGGTATACTCACAATTCTTCCAAGCTTCGAGCTTCTCTCAGCAATCTTCTTTTCACGTTGAGCAATTTCTTTCAGGTACTTTGCTTGTTCTACCTTTCTCTTACCTGCTTCATGTTCAAACTTCTCCAGCTCTTTCATGACATTTTTACGATTGCTCTTTTCAGCCTCAACATCGTCTGTTGCCTTCTGGATATCCTTTTCAATGTTATATAATTGCCAAAGGAAGCGTTCTCTCTTCAGAGCTTTCTGCATGGCATGAAGACAGATTAACGAGAATACAGAAGAGATAGCTCACAAGGCATATAAATAAACACTAGGCCACTGGAAAACAGCGGCATATCCACATATATACCAGTTCTTCCTGCAGTCTCAGATGTTTCTCAGCTTCTTCCTTCTGTGCTTTCTTCAGCTTCTTCTCGTTCCCTATCGTTTTCTTCTTCTGATAGATAAGGGCGGCTTTTTCTTCGGCGCTGGCCTTCTTTTCTTCTAGTTCTTCATACTCTTTCTTAAGCTCCTCAGACCCAGAAATCTCCTCGAGAAGTCCAGTGAGTTCTTTTGGATTCTTGGAAGCAATTGACTCAACATCACCCTACATTTTGGGATGAAAAGTCTTCCGTGAGATATTAAATCCAAGACAGGCCACAAAGCGGTAAGGCTCAACAAGATACAAAATTAACATCAAACCATCACAATCTTTGATAGAAACAAAAACAAACTAAGAAACAAATATGTAGAATTAAAGTGATTTAATTCTCGAAATCGGGGAGAAGCAATCACCTGAAACACCAAGAAATTACGAGCCTTAACAAGTATTCCTAGAGATCGCAGCTTTCCATTATACTCGTCTAAACTCACAACCCTATTATCGATACGGTACTCACTCCCACCAGCGCTAGTAATAGTACGAGTAAAATGGAGCTCTACTCCATCGTCCAGCAGATAAACAAGGCGAACAAAGGCTCTCCGACCTCTCTGTTCCTTGTCTCGATCATCGAAAGCGTATATAAGATCCTTAAGCTGAGAACCACGAAGTTGACCAGAGCGAACTCCGAGCACGAAGCTAATAGCGTCCATTAGGTTAGATTTGCCGGCACCATTGGGACCAATAATAGCAGTGAAATCCTTGAAAGGACCAACCAATTGATGACCCTTGTAAGATTTGAAATTCTCCATCTCAAGGCGAAGGATCTTCCCGGGTGGGGTTTGTATGGACGGCATGATTGAAGAGGTTCGAGTTAGTTTCCAGAGAAAAATGAGCAGAGAATGAAATTAGCCAAATTAGGGTTTCTGGAAGGTTAGGGAAATTCACGGAAGTAGGAAAACGGCGGGAATCGAAAATATTTGGAGAAGCGAAAGAAATCGCTCAATGGATATCAGAAATCATGATTCTCCCTCTAAATCCGGAAGTCGAAACCGAGAAGAGATCACAGTGCTTTCTTTAATCTAAAAGTTACGGTGCCGTTTTCTGTTTTACCACACACTTCTTTTACACTCGGCTGATATTTTTTCGTTGATTAAAATATTTTTTTTGTCAACTTACCTATTAGCTTTTAAATTTCACTCATATTACTGCAGATAGAGGTTCGATCACTGCTGGCATGAGAATTTGTAATATTTTTTAATTATATTAAAAAATACACCTATTCGACGTTAGTTTTACTGTGATTTAATTTTCTCGGATTATATATAGTTATGTTCTTTTGGTATTAAAAAATTATATTGTGACTAAAGCTCCGTCTAAAATAAAATATTTTTTATAACAATTTATTCTGGGTATGATAGCATCTAATGCTAATCTCAAACACAAAAAGCTAAATATTGAAGAACGGTGTGGTCGATGTAGAGCATCTAATAAGACTATTAACCATATTTTGTTTGAATGCCTACCAGTGGTTCACTTTTATGCATTATCTAGGATTCCATATTCAGTGGATAGTTTTCCAGGAAATTCAATATTTACAAATTTGTATTACTTTTTGTGAAGGATTCCTAAAGATGATGATTTTAAATATTTTCCTTGGATTATTTGGTGCATATGGAAAGCAAAGAATGATTATATTTTTTCTAATATTGATCAGGACCCGAGGGATATTGTTCGTATGGATGATAAAGAGGCAACATCATGGAGTTTGACGAATAAAGATGTCAAACCAATAGCTAGTCTTGGGGTTCATTATCCAATTTCTTCAGAGGATATTATTACAAGACTGTTGTTATTGTCATCAGCTTTTACCGGGTATAGATGCTTTGTTAACGGATCTTGGAAAGATACTCACTATTTCTCATGATTAAGGTTGTTCTGCTTTCCCAATCGTTTGACAGGTTTTAACCTAGGCGCTCGGGGAATTAGTAAAAGTTTGTCCTCTCTTCATGCCGACTTTGAGGCGGTGCGTTGGGCTATGTCGTGTCTCATTTCCCTCCAGATTCAAGAAGTCCCAATGGCATTTGACTACTCAGAAGTTGTGAAGATGATCCAAGTCCCTGACGAGTGGCTGGCGTTTTAGACGTACTTTTCGTCATTTTCTCTTACTTTGATTACTAGGAAGCTAAACTCAAAAGTAGATTTTCTAGCTCGCGCAATATGCGAGACCTGTCCAGAAAATTTGTCATTTGTAAACTCGGTGTCTTCTGACTAGCTCCTTTTTGTAATTGATTAATGAAGTTAAGTTGAGAAAAAAAATTATATTCTGATTTTAAATTTTAAAGAGTTATGTGTTCAGTTGGTTAAATTTCTGGGGATATTCTTGTTTTTCATCAGATATGTTTTTGGAAATATCTTGTTTTTTGCTAATGTAGATTCCGAAAAATATTTTGTATTATTCCGGTTTATACAAACTTGTTTTTGTTTTACCAATAATAAGATGGATGACAAAAACAAAAATGTCTTAGATAATAGCTTTTGCTTCTTAAAAACGTGTAACTTTGTGATAACAATTATGTTTCAGATTCAAGTTTTTGTAGATAATTGTTAGGAGTTTTTGTCAACTTCAAATTTCATATATAATTCCACTAAAGTGGAGGAGAGTTTACAATAGAAAAATCATGGGCGTATTTTCGAGTAAAATGAGCGAGGGAATCTATACGGTGATACAACAAACGAGGAATAAGATTAAGAAAAAACACTATGAACCTACTATTCAATCTAGAGAAGTCTTTAATAAGGAGGAAAGTTGATCACTCTTTAGGGGAGGACAACATCTTCAAGGCATATGCACTATTTGTCGTCATCTCGATCTCGAGCATGTCTAGAGATAATAAGTATGACATCACCCATAAGATTATTTCGACTTCAGATAATTGTTAAGTCTTTAAGATTGTTTTATGGTATGTTCTATATTTTTTCTAAACAATTCTCCGAAAAAATGTTATTTTTATTTGATGGAAAATAATAAACCATTTTATTTATAATATGTACATAAAATATTGGACATGTAATTATATTAACCTACCATATCGAATAATAGATTTTAAATGATTGTGAATAAACAATAGATTTGATTCGTTTTCTCAAATCATCACTTCAATGTTACTAGATTTGATAATGTTTTAAAATTTTCATGATCTTAGATGTTGTATATGACTTAATTTCCAGGATGAGAAAATAAGAATACATGATACATTTTTAAAAGGAACACGAATCCAACCACTTAAGCAAGCATAATAGATTGTGACTAGACCTTGATATGTTATTTCAATTTTTCTTATAATCAAACTTATATTAATAGTTAACAAAATGTCATGATACAGTAATTAGGTTTTCAAAATAGAATTAGCCTTAAAACACAAGAACTAAAAACAAATTAGTAGACCTACTCTATTTTAGACAGAGAGGAAATGAGACATTATCAATAACATATAATAACTTTGTAAAACTTCAAACACTTTTGGTTTTCTTAATAGTGTTTTTATCTTCCACATCATTTTTACTCTTCCGCTTTGTATTCATCAATGATATAAATATACCAGTAATTGTATTCCTTTCTTGCAATTCCAAAGTATTTCCGGTCTCATGCTCCATATTGGCATTCATTATTGGGTAAGAACGTTGACTGGATTTATTAAAAAAGTAAAAAGGCTAAGCATATGAGTCTTCTTGTTGTTGTATGTATGCATGCATGTTATCTTGACACTGCAATATGGATGTTATTTCATTTAAAAGTGTGAATACTAGTGGCAAAACTTAGTTGTGTATTTTTTTGTGCAGACTTTTGCATGAAAGTTTACTAATACATACACTATTGTAGAGTAGTAGAGCGGCTGAGTAGTGGGATTTTTTGAAGTAAAAGTCTCCAAAGTTGTTGGCGAACAACAGTAGCGAAGCAGATGGTTATGCATGATTAGGCATAATTGGAGCGGGTGCAGATTGTACAAAAGAGATGCAACATAAGCAATTGGCGTCTGAAAGTCTCCACAATTGTTGATGAACAACTGTAGCGGAGCAGATAGTTATGCAAGATTATGCAGAAAAATTGGAGCGGTTGCTGACTGTATAGGAAAAGTGCAGTAGAAACAGTTGGTGATTATATTGGATTAACATTATGAGGGGGTTAGTTATTGTGTGCACTGTATGTTGAAAATGGCAACTCGTGATGGCTATAAGCAATGAAACCATACTTTACATGGAGTGTAGAATGGTTCTTCCAAGTTCTATATAAAGGAGATGGTTTTCTCCATTAGAACTTTGCTCTTCAAAAGGATTACTTTGCCAAAAATATTGAAGAAACGAAAGGAAAAGATCATTGGATTCATGAGTTTGTTGGTTGATAACAATATTTTACTTTAGTTTTCAAATCTATTGCACTAAAATGTCGATGAAATATAATATGTGTCAATCCAAGTGGGAGTGTAACTAGCAATCAGAATATGATAAACTACTCTAATTCAAGCCAAATCGATTCAATGTTTGTTATCTATCAACCTAAATGAGTAATTTGAATAATGGGAAACGAAAATAAAAATAAAATAAGGGACAGAGGAATCTAAATAAGAAATTTAAAAGTAACTGAATAGAGTGTAGTGAAAACATAGTGAAGTGAAAACAGAAAGTCAAGCACTGCAAAAAACTAAGCAACATATGAGAAATAGGGGTTCATGAGGGGTGGAGATCATGGACTAGCATCTCACTTAAATCCACTAAGTCACTTAACAAGACTCAATCAGAGTGGATCTTTAGACAATTAGTTCGTAACTACTGAATCCACTATCGTAGCAAATAATCTCTGAAAAGTTATCAACAGACCTTATCATCATAAATGTTTAACAAACTAATTGGAATGAAGCAACAACCAAAAAAACTAACAAACATCTTAAACATTCAATCTCTTAAGCTAAGAATGTCAATCTCTGAGACGGTTAAATCGGACAATTCATCAAATGCTTCTCAAGTGGTAGAATGTTTAAGAACATACTTCAGTTGATCAAAAAGAAATAAGCATTAACAACACCAAAACAGAAGAGATCTACGCTAAGATACTCTTAAGCGACTTAAAGAACTTAAGATCTACGCTGGTCTAATCCATTCCCTCATTAACCCTAAATTAATCTACTCAGAAGCCATTGGTGAAACAATCAAAGTAAAATGAAAGTGAATGTCATGATCATAAAATTAAGAAAGTATACTCGAATGAAAACAAACTGAAATTACAATAAAAGATCATAAAACAAAAGTACAATTTTGTTCTGGAATTACAAAAACGAAAAGCTCAAAAAGTTTCTTGTTGTAACGGTAAAAACTTCGAAGCCTCACTCTAGGCGACAACCGAGAATATTTATATTGAATTTAGTTAAGTCCTAAAACAACATGGCCCATCTACAATGACCCATATGCTAAAGTGACCGTCAAACATATTGGTAACCGGGGTCCACTCAAGCAGAGACTCTATCACCTACTCGAGTACAACAGTAAACACAGGTTGTGCCGTCAAGAGACTCGATCACACTATCAAGTGCAGCAACATAGACTGGGCTTGGAGCTTGACCAGAGACTCGACCTCAAACACGACAAGAGACTCGATCACCCTCTCGAGTGCAGCATCATAGACTTGACTTGAGCTCGACGAGAGACTTGACCTTCTACTCCAATTTGTGTTCTCCAAGTTCCTGAAAACTCTTTCAATGCAGTATATGTGCTAATACAAATGCAAAGTATGCAAACAAAACAATTTGGACTCTAAAACACATGAAAATGTTGTGAGATGTATGCTAACTAAACTAAATGAAACATCTAAAAGTAGTGAAAATCATACATATCAATGGTGAGTGAATAAATAATGATACAATTATTGTGGTGTGTGAATTGGGTGGATTAGAAATAGTTTAGAAACAAATCACAAAGTGTTGTGATGTTATGAATTTTTGTATTAACAACAAACTGCAAATTGTTTGTTTATAATAGATTAATGCTACTCAACTCATCTATGTTTTATATAATGCCTTGTACAAGCGCATTAAAGAATTTTGAGAAGGCTCTGGTTGTTTATCATTCTCACAAGCTTTTAGACAATATTGTAGGGAATTTGAAGTTATCTTATAACATTATTTTGGTATAACCTTGGCAAAAAATTAAATTTGCAAGAAAAAGTTCAAGAAAAATTAGTTTGAACTTGAGTGTTAATTCCAACACATATCATCTCCTCAATAATTCAAATCATTCCACATATCTCTAGACATTTTGAACTTGTTTACATACGTTTGCAATTTTGATAAATGTATAACTGTTATGAACAAAGTTGGTATTAATCAAGTGATTGTGGGATAGTAGTTTCTATTAGAGCAAGTCGTTTGGTTAGTCAATATTAGATATCGATTTTTTTTAAAAGCAAAATTTTAACAAAACTTCCACTTAGCTAGAGTTATTCAGCTGAATTTCTGTAGTTTCAAAAAAAATATACGGACCATGGATATTAGTTTTGTGTTTGGATTTAGAAGCTTTTGGTTTACGGAGAAAATGAAAGTACAAAGTTAAGAGTGGTTTTGAAGAAGGATCGAATATTTGTTTGAAAATCATAAGAACTCGGACATTTGTATGTGTGAGTTATAGTGTTATAAACTGAAATGAGTTATTGTGAGTTTGGTGGACTTACGACCACACAAAAAAACATGTTAAAATGTCACAAATCTAAACGAGTAGACAATCATTGAAATAGGCATCAACGCACCAAACTTTGTAAGAAGAGAGAGAATCGTGGAGATGGCTTCGACTCCGAAGCTTAGTAGCACAATTTCATCTTCTCCTTCTCTTCAAATTCTCTGCAAAAAACTCCCAATCACAATTCGTCTACCATCATCATCTTCTACCTTTATCTCGCTCCCTAAAACCCTAATCTCTTTATCTTCCTTGCGTCCTCGTATCACCTTAGTCTCAAATTACCGGTATCACTCCTCTCGTCGGTTTTCTGTTCGTGCCAGTAACGATAATGGAGCTGATTTGGAGCGCCACTTCGATTTTGATCTCTTCACTATCGGCGCAGGCAGTGGCGGCGTTCGCGCTTCTCGCTTCGCCACTAGCTTCGGTGCATCCGCCGCCGTTTGCGAACTCCCGTTTTCTACTATCTCTTCCGATACAGCTGGTGGCGTTGGAGGAACGTAAGATTTCTTTCTTATTGTGGCTATATTTTGATGCATCTGCTAGTGTGTGATTTAGTTGCTCTACTAGAATCTGAAGCATTTGTTTGATGATCGAAAACTGTTCTCCCAATCTGTTTTTAGATCCAAAACTCATAAACAATTTAGTGAACTGATTTTGGTTATTTCTACAGATGTGTACTGAGAGGATGTGTTCCAAAGAAATTACTTGTGTATGCATCCAAATATAGTCACGAGTTTGAAGACAGTCACGGATTTGGTTGGAAGTATGATACTGAGCCTTCTCATGATTGGAGTACATTGATTGCCAACAAGAATGCGGAGTTGCAGCGGCTTACTGGTATTTACAAGAATATACTTAGCAAAGCTAATGTCAAGTTGATTGAAGGACGTGGAAAGGTATGCTGAAGATTGAGGTTTATCAAGTTCATGCTTTAACCTCTAGATATTGATTTGAGCTTAATTATATATTTATGTGTGCAGGTTATAGACCCACACACTATTGATGTCGATGGGAAAATCTATACCACGAGAAATATTCTTATTGCAGTTGGTGGACGTCCCTTCATTCCTGACATTCCAGGAAAAGAGTTTGCCATAGATTCGGATGCTGCACTCGATTTGCCATCCAAGCCTAAGAAAATTGCAATTGTTGGTGGTGGCTACATAGCCCTGGAGTTTGCGGGCATCTTTAATGGCCTTAACAGTGAAGTTCATGTATTTATACGGCAAAAGAAGGTGCTGAGGGGATTTGATGAAGATGTGAGTAATTTGAGAATGACTTTGGCTGCTTCTGTTAATTCTCTTGGCTGTTTCTAGTTGTAATTATTATTATTGTTCCAGGTTAGGGATTTTGTTGGAGAGCAGATGTCTTTAAGAGGCATTGAGTTTCACACAGAAGAATCCCCTGAAGCCATCATCAAAGCTGGAGATGGCACGTTTTCTCTGAAGACCAGTAAGGGAACTGTTGACGGTTTTTCCCATGTAATGTTTGCAACTGGTCGCAAGCCCAACACAATGGTATAGCTTAAGATGTTATCAAATGTTAACTATTAGCAAAGTTCATTGCTATGTATTGACCATTGCATTCCCTTGTATTAATTGGAAGCTATTACGATGACTGTAGAAGATGACTGATCATTGATGTAATGTTGGCTGGTATAACAGAACTTAGGGTTGGAGAATGCTGGTGTAAAAATGGCGAAAAATGGAGCAATAGAGGTATGATCTAATGGTTACCTTTTTTCATTTTCTTCTTGTGGTCTCATATTGCATTTTGTGAAGTTCTTGTTATGCCTGGTTGCTTAATGTGTATTTGTGTTTTATGTTGCTACTTTTTGTGGTAAGGTTGACGAGTATTCACAGACATCTGTTCCTTCCATCTGGGCGGTTGGAGATGTGACTGACCGGATCAATTTGACTCCAGTTGCCTTAATGGAGGGAGGTGCATTGGCAAAAACCTTGTTTCAGAATGAGCCAACAAAGCCTGATTATAGGTAACGTGACAATCTTGACCCATGTTAACTTTTGATGTGTAGACCTTCTGAGGTTTCTGTTGTTCAGTGAGAATTTTATTTTTTTAGTCTTACATGCTCCTTATAAGATCTAGACCAATTTATAACTGTTATCCTGTAGTTTGTTGTCTCTGATGGCCTTTATCCATTTTGTGTTCTCTACCGGAATAGAGCTGTTCCCTGTGCTGTTTTCTCCCAGCCACCTATTGGAACAGTTGGTCTAACCGAAGAGCAAGTAAGTAGGATATAGTTTATGAAAAATATGGTCAATCGTATATGTCACTGCATATAAATGTACACTACGTGTTTGCAGGCCATAGAACAATATGGTGATGTTGATGTTTTCACATCAAACTTTAGACCATTAAAGGCTACACTTTCAGGACTTCCAGATCGAGTGTTTATGAAACTCATTGTCTGTGCAAACACCAATAAAGTACTCGGTGTTCACATGTGTGGAGAGGATTCACCAGAAATCATCCAGGTTTCACTTTTAATAAGATTCATCTTTTCTACAAAGTAAAGACAGAAAACATATAAAGTTAATGTGTTATTTGTTTTCCCAATCTGCCAGGGATTTGGGGTTGCTGTAAAAGCTGGCTTAACTAAAGCTGACTTCGATGCTACAGTAGGTGTTCACCCCACAGCAGCTGAGGAATTTGTGACGATGAGGACTCCAACCAGAAAAATTCGCAAAAACTCCTCTGAGGTCTGATTTTAGACAATCAAAGTTACGAATGTAGTTAGGCATTGCAATATGGAACTGAGATGTGTGTTTCCAATATCATTTCAGGGAAAGGCAAGTCCTCAAGCTAAAACAGCTGCAGGAGTGTAAAGAAAGTTGTAAAAAGATTGTCGAAGAAAGCACATGTCACACTAGAATCGTCCGTAATTGTGTGTGATATTCGACTTTCATGTTTGCAGGAGATTATTGTCTGAGAAGAAGACGAAGCTTTTTGTTTGGCGGAAAGGATTTTTTATTTTTATGTTATGTTACATGGAGATCTCATAACCATCCTGTAATACTTTTGATCGTTTAACCTAAAATGACCAAATTCCGAATTTGGTTTTGGCAAAGAGTTCTAAAACTGAAGGTTGTCGACTTGTTGTACAGACAGACTCTCCAAATATCTCATTATTCAGGCTGAAATAAATAAATCATTCCGAGTTTTCTTTCGATATGTTGCTATTTCTTTTCTGCATTTTGTTCAACTTCGTTTTAAGATCGGCATCTTTGCGAGTGAAATGAGCCATTGATAATTAACACGATCACTAGATCGTCGAGTCGTGATGAGTCTCTCACTGTTCAATCTTTTGGGGTAACAGCAATTATTGAATGAAACAATCAAATCCTATTACTCAGGTAATGTAACAGGATTTTCACTAAAATTATGAGCACGCCTAGGATGCGATGATGATTGATGCCAGTAGAAAAGGTCCATCACTACGAGATCAGTCGGATAAGCGAGTGTCATGGACGAAGAAGGTGAAAGAGACAAATGTAGGAGCAAGATTGAACCGGGAGGAGCTGCTGGACGAAGCTTTTACCGACTCAAAATTCAGTGTGGCATTCCCAAAGAGAGACAATGGAGAGCCGGAGATCACAGTAGAGCAAGAGGTACTAAACGTATGAACAATATGTCGAGAAGGTGTATAAATTGTGAAGGTGTTGGGAAATGTGTCTATCGCTGCCATACATAGGAAGCTAAGAGAGTTGTGGAAACCGAGTGGAGCAACGTATGTAATGTAGCCGATTACAACAAAAGAGAACTCACAAATCAATGAATTAGTAGGCTCTGTTTTGTTGCTCAAAATCCTTTGTAAGCAGAGAGAATTGCAAGACTTCAATTGAAAGGGAAAACTCTATTCTTTATAAACTAAAGACCAAGTCTTAAAGAAAGAACTACAAGCCTTTATATAGGCAATGAATATAAGATTGAAGAGGAGAGAACTCCTAGTAACGATAAGTTCAAAACAATAAAAGGAAATAAGTGTAAAAGACTAATTAACCCAAAGCCAACGATAACTTGCAGGATCCCGCTACATCAGGTCGCTCGGGGTGAGACGAATTTTCAGGATTATCATCGGAAATGCAGGGACTGAGGTATTCACGTTAAAGACATCTGCTGTGTTCATGTGAGGAGGAAGCTGAGGGCGATATGCGTTAAAATTAATCCTCTCAAGAATCTTAAGAGGCCCAACTTCAATTTGTTGTAGGTGCCAGATGGAAAACGATCTTTAGTGAGTAAAGCCCACACGAAATCTCCAACATTGAATTCCACAACTCGATGATGAGAATCAGCCGCGGATTTGTACTTAGCCGATAAGGTATCTAAATTGGCACGAACCTTGTCATGAATCTCCACAAACTCATCAACCAAATCACAAGCGTGGTAAAAATTCATAAACGACCTGAAATGGACTAAAACCGGAACTACTGTTTACAGCGCAATTATGCGCAAATCCAGCCTGACAAAGAATGGTGTCCCATGTTCTGATATTGTCACCAATAAGACACCAAAGGAGATCACCTAAAGCACGATTAGTAACCTCCGTTTGACCATCCGTCTGAGAATGATAACCCGAGCTCATGTTCATGCTTATATCAATCCAAGGTTGTGTCGGAATCAAAAGAGGAAGGTATAGACCCGCATTTGTGGCTTTCCCTTTCGCCGCTTGACAAATACCACAATGTACAACAAAACGTTCAACGTCGCGTCAAAGTGTTGGCCAAAAATACGAGGCACTTACGAGTTTAAGGGTATGATCACGACCAATATGACCCTCACCATACAGTTCCCGAATAAGTTGCAGACGCAAACTACTCTAAGGAATACACAATTGGACACCACGAAATAAAAAACATCGAAGATGAAGTAAATAGGATCAATACCTTGGTGAGCATCACACCATATCTTAAGGAAAAAGGGGTTAACGGGATAAAGCTCGGGTAGAGTATCAAAACCCAGAATTGCCATATGGAGCGTGGTTAACAAGGCACGTCTACGACTTAAGGCGTCTACGACTTAAGGCGTCAACAACTTTATTTGATGAACCCGCTGTGTGTTTGATGACAAACGTGAATTGTTGCAAGTAAGCAAACCAAGACGCACGACGAGCTGAAACATTATCTTGAGATCCTATGTGCTTAAGTGCATCGTGATTCGTATAAAGAACAAACTCACGATGAAAGAGGTAATGTCACTAATGTTTAACAGCTTGAACCACGACGTATAACTCAACATCATAAGTGCTATAGCGAGCACGAGAGCTAGATATTTTTTCACTGTAAAAGGCGATGGGTCGAGAGGACTGACTAAGAACCGCACCAATGCGAGTTTTTGAAGCATCAGAATACAGTTCAAAGGCGACATTGAAATTGGGTAGGTTAAGAACATGTGTCGAGGTCAACTTTGACTTGATTTCGAGAAACGCATGCTCAGCCTCAGGAGTCCAACGGAAAGAAGAAGCCTACATACAATATGTTATAGGAGCCATAATATTACTAAACTGATGGACAAAACGTCTATAAAAGGAAGCTAGGCCGTGAAAACTTCGAACGTCTGTAATAGTAGTAGGTGTAGGCCAAGATTGGATAGCGGAAATCTTTGTTGGACCAACATGAAGACCCTGCAAAGAAATGACATAACCCAAAAAGAGAAGTTGATCTACCCCGAAAACACATTTCTTAGTTGCAGCAAACAACTTCTCTGGGCGGAGAATGAGTAAAACTGCACGTAAGTGAGTCAAATGTGTGTCAAAAGAGGAACTAAAAACGAGTATATCATCAAAATATAACACGACAAACTTCCCAATAAACGGTCGAAGGGCTTCATTCATCACATGCATAAATGTATTTGGTGCGTTAGACAATCCAAATGGCATCACAAGCCATTCAAATAAGCCTTCTCGAGTTTTGAATGCATTCTTCCACTTATCACCAGGACGAATCCGAATCTGATGATAATCACTGCCAAGATCCAACTTGGAAAAAATAGCAGCGGACCCAATTTCGTCAAGTAAATCGAGGAATCAGAAATAGAGAATTGTGATCTTATTAATTTCTTTGTTGTCAACACACATGCGCCAATAACCGTCTTTCTTTGGAACCAACAAAGCAGGAACCGTACTCAGACTCAGGCTTTCACGGACGAATCCTTTCACAAGCAATTCTTCTACTTACATGCGGAGTTCATCATGCTCATTTGGACTCATTTGATAATGTGGGCGATTCTGTAACACTGAATTGGGAGCTAGATCAATATAATGTTGTATATTATGGAGCAGAGGTAACCCTTTGGTGACTCATCAGGGAACACATCACCAAACTCTAAGATCAAATCTTGGAATGCTAAAGGAACCGTAGAAGACACCGTTAAGACATGCGGTTTGAAACATAGAAGAAAAACAAGATCTGTTTGGTGTAATTCGTCTAAAATATTAAACTTTTCCAAAAAGGCTAACTTGCTAGCCTAGTACTGGGTGATGGTATCGTAGAAGTAGACGTTGCACTCTAAATTGGTGGATCAGAATTAACTTGTGAAGGAAATAAAGTGGTGCGACGATGATGAGTCCCGACCTGTCGGAACACATATGGATGACGGAACAGATGGGGGACTAATTCGCGGAGCACAAAACACTATCCAAATACCGACAATTGACCCAGGGATCACCACTAGATTCAAGACGGCTGCTTGAAAAGTTCAGACCCAATGCAACAATTATGCAGCCAAGTTCCTAAAGTTGTATGACCCGCGGTCATACAACCAATCCGGACGCGACCCGACGGAGGTTATCCGAACGGTCTTCACCATCACTAGGTGAAGACCCTAAGCCGTTAAGGAAGTCTGGTACTCTTTTTCTTCACCTTGGTTTTGTCCCAAGTGGTTTTCCAAGGGAGGTTTTAACGAGGCCAATACACTTAGCGCATGGCCACGCATCTCCGTATGTCGTGGCCATTTCTATCCCTTTTATTTTCTAGCCGTTAAGTCTTATCTTGTTTGTACGGACATATCGTTTGTTGACCCGCGTCTTTTTGTGTTGACCCAAATGTCTAGAGTTTTTTAGCGCGCCTATAAAAGGGTCTCTTATGTCTTTGTAAATGGGTTAGCCTCATTTATATAAAAGAACCAAGTTTCTGTTTTTCCTCTCTTTGCGTGCGACTTGCATAGAAAACCTTAGCCACCGTCGAACCGGGCTCACGGCGGCTAAGTCTGACCGTATCGTGAGGAGAGCCATCACTCACGTGTCGTCACTTCATCCCATTCCCTCTTTTTGTATCCATATCGCAACCATTCACTCGGAGGTTTCAGATCGAGACTTATCCGAAACTCCTCCACCTTTGCAACCCCTTTTCGCAACCCGATTTCCAACTTCCGTACCTTTCCCGAACGATATGTTCATCCGGCAAACCTCACCTTGACCGCGTGACGCATCAGACCACCTGCAAAAGAAAAACTGCTAGAATTAGTGAAGCCATCGTGAGTACTCCGAATATCATATTGCCCCGGACGGCCTAACAGAATGTGACATGCATCCATTGGTAAAATATCACATAAAACCACAACCTTGTAATTAGAGCCAATAGAGAATGAAACTGTACACCTCTTAGCAACATGAATCTCTGTTTTAGAATTTAACCAAGCGATCTTGTAAGGAGAAGGGTGACGCTGAGAATTCGAAGAAGACGCTTGAGTCCGCGTTCTGCTCAATTAGTAAAGCTCGTTGGTGAGCTAAAGAGACTGAATGGGTCAAATTGAAGCAATGTGTTCTGAATTGTCACTCGCACACCTCCAATAAAGAGAGACTCGTTGTTCTTCGTTCTCAGTTAATGAATTACAAGCCGTAAGCGAGAAGAAATCAGAAGCGTATTCATCAACTGTACGGGTTCCTTGTCGTAAATTATGTAACTTGTTATACATTAAATTGTGTAGTTATATGGAAGGAAAGCTTACACATCTTCCTCTTTAGCTTGTCCCAGGAATTGATACGATCTTTAACTTCACGAGTACAAGAGTATTTCAATTGTTACCACCAAGCAGACACTCTACCACGAAACCTTGTAGTTACAAGAGATATGCGCACTTGTTCATATACTTCTTTCAAGTCAAACAATTCCTTTGTGGTGTTGATCCAATCGAGAAACTTCTTCAGATTGAGTTCCGCCTGATTCCCATCTTCTATTATCTTCTCTTGGTACCTCAATTAGGTAACAGCGTGGAGGATTTTTCGTAGAACACGATCAGCGAGAGGAGCAAACTGATTGACAAACGTGTATGTGTCTTCATCGTTGTCACCGTCAAAAAGAGGGATCGTCTCTTGACGAGCAGGCACCATCATGGCCGGGTGCTGAGCTGGAGCGAGTGTACGAACCGCAGCCTCCATTGTTTCACGCATGGTTTGGTTTAAGCTTCGCTGAAACTCCAATAACGTCTCTTGAAACGCGTTGTTATGTTCCTACAAGGTAGTCTGAAGGCTTTTTTTGGCGGCATAGATAGGACCTTTGTCTCTGATACAAACTAATGTAGCCAATTATAAAAAGAGAACACACAAATCAAGGATTAGTAGGCTCTGTTTTGTTGCTCAAAATCCGTGTAAACGGGGAGAATTCGTAGATTTCAATTGAAAGAGAAAACTCTATTCTTTATAAAATAACAACCAAGTCTTAAAGAAAGAACTACAAGCCTTTACATAGGCAATGAATAAAAGATAGAAGAGGAGAGAAACCCTAGTAGCAATAAGTTCAAAACAAGAAAAGGAAATAAGTGTAAAAGATTAATTAACCCAAATCCAACGAGCAAGTAATGGATCCCGCTACATCAGTATATTATGGATCTCCTTCATTTTCTCATGATTTTATTTGGCTTAGAAGATGAATATCTTAAAGTTTTGACTTGCGCCATGGAAGGTGTTTCGTAGTTACTCAATAGTGCAAGCATAGAATCTTGATTACGATCTTTTTATAGATGGAATCGTAACCAGTCCAATGTAGATACGATTAGTTAAAATTTCATTGAACTTTTATCTCAAGACCATTTTCATGGGTATGGCGAAAGGTTTTGGCAAGCCTATTAAGGTTAATATGACAACTCTAAACTTTGAACGTGCAACGAATGCTAGGATATGCGTCGAACTAAACTTTAAGAAGTCACAATATAGGACAATATTGATTAACGGTGATCATTACTTTGTGTCCTATGAGGGCTTATAGAATATATGCTTGATATGTGGTGTGGATGGGCATTTTGTGCAATAATGCCCTTGGGCGGGACCGAGTACCCCAACTTCTTCTGCTTCTCTGGCAAAGACTGGGTCGAGTGGTGTGAAGCCGACAAACGATGGCTTCATTATAGTCTATTATGTGATAAGGAAAACAGTGAAACCAACTAACCAAGGTCAAAGGGAATTGAATATGTACAGAGGTTATTTAGGAAATAATTAAAACAAATACTCCAATTTTATGACATTCAAGAATGTCAAGATTTTGAACAGACTTAGAAGTTTGGATTCGAATAAATCCACTACTAATTAATAATATACTGTGGGCTGTTGACCAAGCCTTTCTCAGCCTGTTTTCTTTTGGGTCTCAGTTGGGCCAGTTTTCACTTTGGAGCAGTATTGTTTTGGACCGAAAAAGAAGTCGAGATGGGCCAAGCCCATTAGCGTTTCTGTATTATGATTAAATACAGAACGCTCTTCGTCTTCTTCCTTTGTCACCTGCAAAACAGAAGAAACAGAGAGTAAGAACAAGAAACAGAGGAAGAGAGGAAGAAGCAACTCGATGAATCGAGTGAGAGAGAGATAAGCTAATCGCTTGAGAAAGAAGCTTACCTCGTGGTTGAATTGACAGAGATAATCGATTATCTGTCTGTGCTTTTCCCGAACCAAGAAGCTTCCCGCTTAAGAGTCTTTTCTCGGTTTTTCTTGCTTTACCTTCTTCAAGCTTTTTGTTCCTGCAATTTATCAAAACACTGACAAGTTAGAAAAGTCGTGTTCTTTGTAAATTGGTTTCTTATAGTGAATTGTGGATCAATTTCGGATCCACCCCAGACGTAGTGATTTTATCACGAACTGGGTGAACAAATTGTGTGTGTTCTTTTATCAATTCCGATCAAACTCTGAATCTCTTATTGAAGAAATCATCAAAAATTGGTATCAGAGCTCCAGGATCAGAGTAAGATCAGATATCAGAGAAAGATAAAAGAAGTAAAGATAGAAGCACTTAGCTTTTATAGATCTTTCTTGCACCATTGTTTGTGCATCAAGATTCCATCTCCGTTGTTTCTTTGCTCCATGTCGTAGTGTGACTGATCTTGTTACCTGAGTATAGATAAGATTAGTCAAAGGTTATGGAGCCGTTTCAAGGAAGATTCGACGTAGAGAAGTTCACAGGAAAAGGAGATTTTGGTCTGTGGAAACACAAGGTTATTACCCAGTTACAGTTACTAGGACTTCACAAAATCCTAGATGAAGATGTCATCGAGAGTGATAATACAATTCCAGAAAGTAAATCCTCTCAGTTTGCTGAAGAAAGAGCAGCTGCAAGAGCTGCTGCTATTATGTCAAATGATCTGCAAGCAGGAAAGGACATGAGAGTTAGGAATCTGATAAGTATGAGTGTAAGTGATCATATTCTAAGAAAAATTAAAAAGTTTGCGACTGCCAGAGAAATGTGGATAGCTCTTGAACAAGATTATCAGACAAAGACTCTTCCTAATCGCATCTACTTAAAGCAAAGATTTGCAAATTTTAAAATGACTGAAGGAAAGTCAATAGAGGATAACCTGGATGATTTCCTCAAGTTGGTAGATGATCTTGAGAGTCTTGATGTCAATGTAAGTGATGAAGATCAAGCTATACGGCTTCTCTTAAGTCTTCCTAAGACTTATGCTCCAGTTGTTCATACTCTAAAGTATGGAAACTCAAAAGAAACTTTGACAGTTTCAGATGTAACAAACGCAACTTATGGTTTGGAAGTTGAGTTAAAAGAGAGTGGTCAGGAGTATAGAAACAAGTCTACTGCTGAAGGTCTTTACGTGGAATCACGTGGAAGATAAAGCAAAGGTTCTAATTGAAATGGAAATGGGAAGAACCACAATCAAAGAGGAAAGTCAAAAGGCAGATCAAAGTCAAGGCCAAGGTATAACAAAAACAATAGGAGTGATTGTTTTGTATGTGGAAAAGAAGGTCACTGGAAAAAGGATTGTCCAGACAGACAAAATAAGAAACAAGATTTTGCAAATAGTGTTACTACTAAGCAACCTATTGCCCTCACTGTTAGTACTCAAGAGTCATGAGAAAAGTGGGTTCTAGACTCAGGTTGCATTTTTCATATAACCACGAATAAAGAGAATTTCTCTGAATTAAAGGAATTCGAGGGAGGGAAAGTGTCAATGGCAAATCATACTTCTAGCACAGTCAAAGGTATATGAAAGGTTAAATTCCAAATTCATGATGGAAATACTATTATGCTGAGTAATGTCAGGTATATACCAGAAATGTCGAAGAATCTTATTTCATATGGAATGCTAGAAAAAGCAGGTTGCAGATATGAAGGTAAAGATGAGATTGTCAGATTTTTCAAAGATGGTATAGAGGTGCTAACAGGAAAATATGACCAAGGACTTTGCTATTTACAAGGTTCAGTTATAAAAGGTGAAATCAATATTGTCAGGGAACAACCTGATATGACCAAGATATGACATTCAAGACTGGGTCATATGAGTTTGCACAACATGAATGTTTTGGTTAAGAACGGGTACATTCCAGAAAAGGAAGTCAGTACTTTGAGTTTCTGTGATAATTGTGCTCTAGGAAAAAGTCACAAACAACAGTTTCCTATAGCAAAACATACTACACAAGGAATACTGGATTATATTCACTCTGATCTCTGGGGGTCTCCATCAACACCCGAGAGTCTTGGAGGATGTAAGTATTTCATCAGTTTCATAGATGACTATTCTAAAAAGGTTTGGGTTTATTTATTGAAGACTAAGGATGAAGCATTCATGAAATTCAAACAGTGGAAAGAAGAAGTCGAAAGTCAAACAAGGAAAAGGATCAGATACTTAAGAACTGAAAATGGTCTAGAGTTTTGTAATACTCAGTTTGATAACTACTGCAAAAATTCTGGAATTAAGAGACACAAAACGTGTACTTATACACCACAACAGAATGGAGTATCTGAGAGGATGAACAGAACAATCATGGAAAGGGTCAGATGCATGCTTAGTGAATCAGGTTTGGGTCAAGAGTTTTGGGCAGAGGCAACCTCCACCGCAGTATATCTGATTAATAGATCACCAAACTCTAGTATTGATTTTAAACTTCCAGAAGAAATGTGGACAG
>JAKUCM010000581.1:0-13743 GCA_023374145.1 Lepidium sativum
AAATTCAAAAGCTTTCGCTTTTCCTTTTCTGGTTTTGTAATTGAGGAATTCAAAAGATTCTTCTCGGCCTCTCCTCTCGGTATGTTTTCAAAATTTACAGTTCCTTGAACTCAATTCGTAAAGCTTGTGTATTTTATCATAGGGTTTTAGATTATGAGTCTAAAATTTTGTTTTCTGTGAATTGAAATAGATGCCTCGGAGACCATCAGGAAGAAGATTGACGAAGAATCAGCCTTTAGCATTTTCACCGTTTATGCGGTCACTTGCCTTGGCTAGGCGTAAATTGCCTCATCTTAAAGACTGTGAAAGTTCTGAAGAGATGTCTTTTGGTGAGTAAACTTTAGATTGAATGGGAGTTTTGTATTTACAAAACATTGTAGTGATGTATCATTGTAATTTTGTAGATGAAAGAGTAAAGCTTCCTTCTTTATCTAAAAAAGGAAAAGAGGTTAAGTTTTCGGAGTCTTCTGATGAAGAAGACTCTCAAGTAAGAGATTAATTTACTCTTGTGTTAATATTTTAGATGAAAATCTCTCTTATTTGTCTTTTCTAAATGCTTGATTTTTGAAGGAAGATGTCCAAGCAGACTTTGAGTTCTTTGATCCTAAACCTACCGACTTTCATGGAGTAAAGATCCTCCTACAGAACTATCTCGATGACAAGGAGTGGGATTTGAGCAGTTTTGTTGATTTGATATTGGCACAAACAACAGTAGGAACTGTTGTGAAAGTAGCAGAGGATGAGGATGAGGCACTATTTGCTGTTGTCACTGCTCTTAACATGGCAAGATACAAGGCAAGTTACAGAAAACTTACTCGAGTGCGTGCTTAGTATCATAGGCCAATGTGGAGTTTGGTGATTTGGTTGCTAGACTTGTTGAAGAAATTCTGATTTTGAATTGTGTATGTTGGCATTTGTTCAGGACAATAAGTGCTTTAGCGAGTTAAAAGAGTTTCTTCGTAAAGTTTGTTCTGAAAAGAATATAGCGAATGATCTGGAAATGCTCTTAGAGAAAAAGGCACAAGATGTTGGTTTATTGGTATCTCAAAGAGTGATGAATCTTCCTCCACAACTTCTTCCTCCACTGTACGATGGATTGTTCGATGAAGTCTCATGGGCCACAGAAGACGAGGTTAGATTTTTAGTGATACCTATTAAGGTAACTTCTCTTGAGCAATACAAATTTGACATTGTAAAGTTATTCTGTTTATAGCCTACAGGAAAACTTCGAAACTCATTCCGCTTCAAGTCATACCTTCTACTCACCAAGATTTACAAGGTAATTTGTGTTAACGTATAGATTTCTTTTGTCTTCTCAGCTTTCTTGTTTCAACAATGTTATATGTATTCTTCATTATATAGCTGAAGAATGCTAAAAATAGAAAACCTCGACATGGTGAAGAAGAAATCGAAGAAACCATATTTCTTAAGCCCGAAGATGAACTTTTTCTCAAGGTAAATCATTCTCACATGTATTTTACTCGACTTGTCGTGTGAAAAGAAAACAATTCCTCTGAGCATTTGTTGTTAAAAATCCATTTCCAGCTTAGCTCTTGGTCCTTCACATTCCCTATGAGCTCACAGCTCGTTACTTCTCAAGAAGTAAGTTTATCTCTTCAGCTTATTATTATACACATATCTTGTGCTTCAATTGTTTCTGACTTGTGGTGTTTGGCTTTAATGGTGATTTTCATAGATGAAGAATTATCAGTTGATGGGTTTAGTGATGACCGTTGAAGCAAACAAGATTCCTGAATTCAGACGGCTGTTGAACTCTCTCATTGATCAATGATGAACAACTTTGTCTTCTTAGCGGTTCAGTTGTGATGGATTTGCAACAGTTTTGGTTCGGTTAATGATTATGGTGTATTTCAGGCTAAATTATGTGGCTTTTGTTGTTTATCCGACAATTTTCTTCTACATATTTAACGAAACTATTGTTTTGTTTGAAACGCTGTCGTGTAAAAACTTTATGGGCCTCCAAATGAAGCTAAGCCCAAGGAAGTAGCAGATTTTTAATGGGTCAAAATAACAAAAACCATGGCCCAAGTGGTCCATACTTATTATACTTAGATTTATTTACACGCGGACCCCTCAATTCTTTGATAAGTATATAATTGACCATAAAAAAACCTCTATTTGTGATATTGATTTTAAAGAGTCTCCGTGATAATTTGGAAGCACTCAGTCTGTTCATCATAATCATAGAATGAAGCGTCTCTGTATCTCCTTCAACGCATAAGAGTTAGTTGCTACGATGTGGCGACGATCTATTGTGTCTCGTTTGTCTTCGAGGATCTCTGTTTCCTCTTCGTTGCCGAACCCTAGACTGATTCCTTGGTCTCGCGAATTCTGTGCTGTTAATAGCTTCTCCCAGCCTCCAGTTTCCTCGGAATCGACTGCTAATATAGGGATTACTGGGGGGAAATCAGATGCAAATCGAGTTTGTGCCTCAAGTACTGTCACCGCCACAGCTACCTCCGGTGAGGTTTCTTCTAGAGTTGCAGCTGCGGCTGGATTAGGGTACCACTACGCTCGATGTTATTGGGAGCTTTCTAAAGCTAAGCTTAGGTTTGTACTTTCTCATGGGAATTTGGAAAAAAATGGATATCTCTGATGGTAAAATTAGAACATTTGTTTGATGTTTGTAGTATGCTTGTGGTTGCGACTTCTGGCACTGGATATATTCTGGGTGCGGGAAATGCTGCAATTGATTTCCCAGGGCTTTGTTACACATGTGCTGGTACCATGATGATTGCTGCATCTGCTAATTCGTTAAATCAGGTTTCAAATTTCTCTCTTTCCTGTTGATTTATCCTCTAAAGAACAAAAATTTCAATTCTCATTGTGGAATTCTGATAGAGTATGATCTATTTGATGCTTGGAAAAAGTTGTAATTACAGTACAAAGCCATTGAACTGTTTGAAAGTCTATAAATTTTCGAACTTGGTTGTTGTTTTCGTGTAGTTGATCTTGCTGCTTGTTTTACATTTATCAGATTTTTGAGATAAGTAATGATGCTAAGATGAAGAGAACAATGCAAAGACCATTGCCTTCAGGACGCGCAACAGCGTGGGCCACTATTGCTGGTGCTTCTGGAGCTTGTTTGTTGGCTAGCAAGGTGAGTACTTGTTTCCATATGGCTTCTTTGTTTTATGGCTCTGTGGATATAAAGATTATGAATCTAATCTTTTGCTTCCACGACAAGGTTATTGCAGACTAATATGTTGGCTGCTGGACTTGCATCTGCCAATCTTGTCCTTTATGCATTTGTTTATACTCCATTGAAGCAAATTCACCCTATCAATACATGGGTTGGGGCTGTTGTTGGTGCCATCCCCTCCCTTGCTTGGGTAAATTGTTTTTATTCTCTTCCTCTTTTTCATTTTCTTTTTTGTAAGGTTTGCATACTGCTTTTCCTTTTGTAATGGAATCATGTTTCACTAAATTTATGCTTATATATCTTTGGGGTCTTCAGGTGGGCTGCAGCTTCTGGTCAGATTTCATACAATTCGATGATTCTTCCAGCTGCTCTTTACTTTTGGCAGATCCCTCATTTTATGGCCCCTTGCACATCTCTGCCGCAATGATTATGCAAGCTGGAGGGTAAGACCATATGGTTTTATATGAGATTAGAATGTAGTATTGATCTCGAATGAGTTCAATTCCTTTGAATAAACTCAGTGTTATTGCTCAATGTCATAAACGATGCTAGATAATAGAAATATGGATGGAATAGAGCAAGTATAAAGTGTCACAGTAATAGACTTGGTGGTGGCTAGCTAACGATTTCCTTCGCTAGAATATAACATTCACAGGACAATGCAGCCAGACCCAAGTTCTGATATTATCTTTGCTTTGCTTCATTACTTTGTTTTCAGTTACAAGATGCTGTCTCTCTTTGATCCGTCAGGGCAGAGAATAGCAGCAGTGGCTCTAAGGAACTGCTTTTATATGGTTCCTCTTGGTTTCATCGCCTATGACTGTGAGTCTTGTGCATTCATCATCTTTATATATTTATAGACTGCTGTTTCTGATTGTAACTGTTCCTTCCATCTTTGGGACAGGGGGATTAACCACGGGTTGGTTTTGCATTGAATCAACACTTCTCACACTAGCAATCGCTGCAACGGCATTTTCATCTCTACCGCCATGGGACAATGCAAAAAGCAAGGAAGATGTTCCATGCTAGTCTTCTCTTCCTTCCTGTTTTCATGTCTGGTCTTCTTCTACACCGTATTTCTAATGATAACCAACAGCAACTCGTAGAAGAAGCTGGTTTATCGAATGCCGCATCCAATGAAGTAAAAACTCACAGACGAAAGAAGCGTGTGGCTCAACCTCCTGTGGCTTATGCTTCCGCTGCACCGTTTCCTTTCCTCCCTGCTCCTTCCTACTATTCTCCATAGAAACCGTCTGAGCAAGCTCTTAAAGTTTTGGGGACAGAAGTGAAAAGAAGCTTCTGAAAACTGTTTGATGAGTTCGAAATTAATCGTTGGTTAATAAGGAAAGTGGAGGACGCATACATATTTATGTTTTCTTTTTGGCTCCACATAGTTGTATTTTCATCAAGTTCTGTTTCTAATGAAACAACAATATACCACATACTTTATTTGGTTAAACGAGATTCTTGTCATTAACTTACGGAATTTTGAAGCTATTTGAGTTTTTATGTCATTATCGAATTTGGTTTGCTTTTGGTTTTGGCAATGAAATTCGATAACCGATTTTGGTAAGAATAAACGACTAAACCGGGTAAGTTAGACTTAAAGGTCTTGAACGGCTGCTAAAACCGGCGATCAGGAATCAGGAGATTGTGTTGCCGCGAAGATGGCGATGAGGCTGAAATCCATGGCGGCTCTGCCAAAATTGATTCAAAGCATGAGAAAAGAAGTTCCGAAGCATTCTAATCCTGTTTTGCCATCTCTGAGACGAGCTTTCTCTCTCTACGATCAGATCAATCTTATTGACAATGTTCCCGAAGACCAGCTTCGCTTCCAAGAGTAATCAATTCAAATTCGCATAATCCGTTCTCTTGCTGTTCATCGTCGATTTTAGATTTCTCGACTGTTTCTGGGTTTGATTTTAATGAATAATTAGGGTTTTGGTGGTGAATTTTCTAACTGAAATTTGCAGATTTAATGAGACGAGTTTCACTGTGAATGGTGTTAAATACGAAGGTAGCTTACTCTGTGTTGGGAATTTGTTAATGTCATGGAGCCCTCGTGAATTCTCCGAGATCACCCCTGATAGGTATTTCTCATTCTTCTCTGGTTAGGGAAATGTTGTTGTGCAATATAGATAACTTCCTTAAGTGTTATTATCACTCATTGTTTCTGTGTTTTAGATTCATGAGCCTTGACTGTGTTTGAGTGAAAGTTGTGTGTCTTTAACAAAATATTAGTTGTATGTTTTGATGTTTCACTGTCATCAGAGGATTCAAAAGCTTTAACTATTAGAATAGTTTGATCAAACATATGGTTTATAAGTGTTCTTTTCTACTGTGTTGCTCTTGTGGTTTCTCTATCTAGTTTATGAATAAATTCTGTTGTTCAGCAGTGGCTAAACATTTGTTCGTCTCTATTTCCATGGATGCAGCTTGTCTATCTTTCAGACAGTTCGACCCATTCCAGGTAATAATAGAGCAAATAGCTTGTCTCTCTTGAAAACAAATTTACATGTCTTTTTGCACCACTAGATTAGATTACTGACAACCGGAAACTAAATGATACATATAAAAAACAGTATTGCTATTGGCTGATCAATCTAGTCCTACATATGAGCATGAATCTTAGGTTTGAATTTATACTGTCTAAACTAAGTTATCGAACTGTGTTTTAACCCTCCGCCAGAGCTCTTAATTGTTGGTTGTGGAAGAGACATTCACCCAGTAACTCCCGAGGTCCGTCAGTTTGTGAAATCCATTGGCATGAAGCTAGAAACAGTTGATTCGGTATGCTTCTTAATCTATTAGAGCTTCTTTATTGCCAAGCTTAGCTCATTATATCTTATGTTCTTCTATCAATTACGTCAATTCAGAGAAATGCTGCATCAACTTACAACATTCTGAATGAAGAAGGAAGGGTCGTTGCCGCGGCATTGCTTCCATATGGAGTTACATCCTAAAGATAACTAACAACTCGAGCTCCGTTTGTAAAACTGTAAATGAATCTTCAGACTTTGCCCAAAAATCTCTTCTTACAATGAATTGAAATTCATTCCGAGTTGTTCTTACTTTGAGGCTATAACAAGCGTTGTACTTTTTCTTCGCATTTCTCATATTTTGTGTTGTAGAAATGAATGAGATTTCATGATTCTGAGTGTTTGGTTATAGAGATATCGTTACGGTTAGTTTCTGTTTATTTTAACGGAAACAGTTATCGTTAGTAGAGTGAAATATTCGCGGGCAAGAAGAAGAAAAGACTGATTTTACTGAGTTACGAGCTTAATCTTTCTCAAAACCCTAAAATCTCTCTCCCGATCCATTTCTCGCCATTTTTCAGTGTTGATCGATTTTCAGGCGAAAATAATGGTCTCTCTTGTTCAACCATTACCTACATTTCCGGCGATACGTCTCCGGCGCTCTTCTCTGATTTCTCGTCCTTCTTCGGTTCGATTTTCTCTTGTAAGTCTCCTCTATTTTATTTGGGTATTAGTAGTTTATACTGTTCGCTCGCATCTGATGAATGCTGTTTATGCTGTTTTGATGGTTATTAGAAGTGTAAAGCGGCGGATCCGTTCAATTTCAACGGCGGAGACTCCGCCGGTTTCCGTCTGCTTACAGGGGACAACATTCCCGCAAGTTCTCTTCTTTCGACGACACGTTTGGAAGATTCGATTTACAAGAATACCACACGTCTCCGTATCTTTTCTGGCACTGCTAATCCTGCCCTGGCTCAGGTTCTTTCTTAATTTTTTAATCTATGTAGTTCTTCGGATTTGACTGCAACAATTAGTAGCTTGAAATGGGAAATTTTTTCTTCTACTTCGATTAGTTGTTTAATTTCAGGATTAGTAGACTGAAGGTTGAAACTAGAACTCTGTTCAAATTGCTGGTTAAATTATTAGGAAGAACTTGATTTTGAGTAAATTCCGGGATCCTATTGTTTATTTCATTGAATGTTTTCGCGTTGATTCAGGAGATTTCTTGCTACTTGGGTCTGGAGCTTGGGAAAATCAAGATTAAACGGTTTGCTGATGGTGAGATCTATGTTCAGCTACAAGAGAGTGTAAGGGGATGCGATGTGTTCCTTGTACAGCCTACATGCCCACCTGCTAATGAAAATCTGATGGAATTGCTCGTTATGATTGATGCTTGTCGGAGAGCATCAGCTAAAACCATCACTGCTGTGATTCCGTACTTTGGTTATGCTCGAGCTGATAGAAAGGCAAGTCCTTCTCGAAAACTATAGAGTCTGTCTTGGAATCAATCTCCTCTCAAAGCATAGTCAATTTAAGTGAGATCTATGTAGGTAGTTAGTATCCACATGAACCTGATTTGAGTTTTTCAATTGTCTAATCCCTGTGGCTCCATTTAGTTTCTAGTTGATGGCTAACAGATTTTTTCATATGACTTTCGTTTTACAAATTCTTGCAGACTCAAGGTCGCGAATCTATTGCAGCCAAGCTTGTGGCCAATTTGATCACACAGTCTGGTGCAGACCGTGTCCTTGCATGTGATCTTCACTCTGGACAGTCTATGGGGTACTTTGATATTCCAGTCGATCATGTTTATGGCCAGGTAAAAAAGGTTCCATCTTAAATGATTACTCAAAGCATTAAATTCCTTTTGTGAAAATGGATTTTCTTATGGTTCCCTTTTTTTGCTTGATATTCATGAACAGCCTGTGATACTGGATTATCTAGCAAGTAAGGCCATATCATCTGGTGATTTAGTGGTAGTTTCACCTGACGTTGGTGGCGTCGCAAGGGCTCGAGCTTTTGCCAAAAAGTTATCTGATGCGCCTTTAGCAATAGTTGATAAAAGACGTCATGGGCACAATGTTGCAGAGGTAAAAAAACACATTGAAAACTACATTTTTAACAAGACTCGATTTAACATTTAATAATCCATTTCATGTAGGTGATGAACTTAATCGGGGATGTTAAAGGGAAAGTAGCCATAATGGTGGATGACATGATTGACACAGCGGGTGAGTTATAAATCTGTATCAATCTGTACATAAATCTATAAAACCTCTCATTATGCTTGGCTACCTAAGCTTAACTGTCAACATATTAGGAACCATAAGCAAAGGTGCGGCTCTGTTACACCAAGAAGGAGCTAGAGAAGTATATGCATGTACCACTCATGCCGTGTTTAGGTATGTCTTTGAAATACTTTTAAAGTGTTGAGAATACAAAGAGGGAAAGAAGCTTATTTTGCATTTGTGTATACATTGTGAAACAGCCCTCCTGCAATCAGTAGACTATCGAGCGGACTGTTTCAAGAGGTGATAATAACAAACACGATTCCATTGTCGGAGAAGAACTATTTTCCTCAGCTTACAGTTCTCTCAGTAGCAAACCTTCTCGGTGAGACCATATGGCGTGTTCATGATGATTGCTCTGTGAGTAATCAAAAACTTTACTTCATATACAGACTTTTGGTTAAGACAGTGACATATGGTCTAATCTTTTTTCTTTCGGATACCTCAGGGAGCCATCGAGCCCTTTTCAACGTTGGGGATTGATTGACTGATGCAACAACGGTAAAGAATCTACTTTATAGCCCTCCCAGTAATTTTGAATTCTGATTATGTACAAATTATCTTGTGTGTAGACTGTAGATGTTAGAGTTGAGTGTGAGTGTTAAGAATGGAACAATTTTGTAGAGAATAAGATTACTGGAAACCAACTACTCAGATTACCTTTTGAATCCAATTATTTAGAGAATAATTATTTTCTTTTCTGATAGATATCATCAGTTTAAAGGCAAATTACAACAATAAGTTTCGAAAATTGAACTGTGTTAACGAACGGCCTAGAGCGTATTTACGAATGTGATAAAACAAAAAGAGAGAAAGATCAAGCAATGGCGGCCAAGACACCAACAAGTGGAGCAATGGTGACCGGCGCAGGCTCACTGTGTTGGAAATCAGCCCTTTCATCCTTATAAGCATCGTTTTCGTCGGGTCCGCCCACGACTGCTCCTATTAGAACGTTAGGGTTTGGTCCGGGATTGTTAAACCACTGGCTGAACCCTTCATTGCATGCCACCGGAATATTGTTTGTGTTGATGGACACTATGGAAGCTCCTCTATGGTGTGGTCTTTTGGGATAATTGGTCCCAACACCAACCATGTAGCTCATGCTCTTCGGGTTCAACCCAAGTATATAGTCAACCTGGGCACGAGCGAGGTTGAGAAGATCTGAAGCTTGAAGAGCACCATTAGGACATTGAATGGAGGCTTTTGCGGCTTCAAGATATTTAGAATACGCAGAGAGGACAAAGGAAGCAGAAGCAGTGTATTGAAGGTTGTTCCACGGTAAGAAATATAGCAAACCTCCTGGAGTTTTCTTCACATTGTTGGAACCTTTTTGAGCACAGTTGCAGATAAATTGCTCAGCCATACTCTTGTATTCTGCGATCTTGCCATTACTCTGTACTTTCCCCTCAAGTACAAGCTACATTGGAACAATCTTGGTGTTATGTTTTAGTTAGTTATATGTTTCTTTAGTGAAATTGTAATATAACCTACCTTGGCGACCAAGACTTGTGCTCCCACAAACTTATCATCCCAAGAGAAAACAGTCCTTGTACCTCCAGTGCCAGAAGCTTGTGTTAAGTAATCGAGATATGTCTGCTCGTTGGTGGCTCGGTGAAGCCAAGCCGCGGCCCACAACAACTCATCTTCGTATCCACCACTTGCATAGAATTCTTTAGCGCTAGGAATGGAGCTTTGATAGACTCCTGGACAAGCCTTAGCGAATTCGAATAGCTCTTTTGCATGACAAATGAGTTTTTCTGCATAGGCTGCATCAGATTGCTTAAAGGCCAAAGAAGCTGCAGCCATAGCTGCAGCTGTCTCACCAGCCAAATCAGAACCTGGATGCTGAGCATCAATGCGGTATGAAGGCCGCGGAGTGGTCATATCCTCAGGTCTCATCCAACAAGCATGGTCCGAGTTCCCTTCACCAACTTGACCATACAGAACATTTGGTTCAGGATGGGCTTTGATGAGATAATCAGTCGCCCATTTGAGAGCCACAAGGACGTTTACATACTCATTATGGACCTTAAGCTCTGATGTCATTTCTATACTACTCCAAGCTAACATTGTCGCCGTGAAAGCTAACGGAAACCCAAACTTCATGTTGTCTCCAGCATCATAATACCCTCCGGTGAGATCAACCTATATATTATCACTTAAAAATTTAATAATTCAAACAAAAAAATGGTCAAGCTCTTCTCAGTTTAGTGGTTAAATGTCTAGCTAATGGTTTATGCATCTGGATTAGTAGTAGTTAATACGAGATCTTAAAGATGAGTTTGGACCGTGAATCGAACTTTATCAATCCCATTATTAACGGAAAAAAACAAAAAAATTATGAAAATAAAAGACAGAGTTTTGTATATTACATGAACATCAGAACCATCTCTAAGTGCAGAATCTCCTCTCCAATTAACTCTTTGGTTCGAAGGCAATTTACCAGAACGTTGAGCTTCGAAATACAAAAGACTCTTTGTGAGAGCTTCTACACAATTTGTAGAGACAACTCCACGAGACATCGACATTGACAATAGCATAATGCAAATAGTTTTCCATAAGTATTGTGAAGATCCATTTTTTGATGGAGACATCGTTTGTTTAACTAATCTTTGATGATCTGAAGAACAATTGTACAATTGGGTTTGACATATCTATGCATGTGACTATATTCAAGTATTTATAGAAAATATATATTATGGTTACAACAGCTAACTACGGATTATTAACTATGTAGATTTTACCCAAAATATGTATTTTTTTAAATCTTTGTCTAAACTAGATCTTCACTTAGCAAAAAAAGACAAACTAAATCTTCATAATTGATAATTTCACCTTTATGCTAAATTATATTGATAAAATTGTAAATATATGTATATATACATACATATGTCATTTAAATATATGGATGAAAAAGTCTATATTTATATATAAGGTACATATATATTTTTTTCAAAAACATAAGGTACATATTTTGGCCCATATACATGTCTACTTCAGAACTAAAAATTGATTTATGTATTTTCAAATAAAATTTCCAATTTATGATCTTCTAAAGATTGTAATCATAGTATGTGTATTCACATAGTCACATGCATATATGTGTTTACATCTTATTAATTCTAATATTTCTTATCTATTTGGACCTTGGACTTTTTGTATAAGATTCTGTTTTTTCATCAATTTTAATATTTGTTGGTTTTCTTGTTAATTACATAACATATATTCAATTTTACCATTTATATATTTATTTATACTTAAAGCTATATATCACGGGTATTATTATGTAGACATCTTTATACCCGTGACAGAATTATTTATATATTTTATCTAGTTACTATATCATAATAGTTAAATCTCTGTGATTATATCTTTTGTTAGAGTGATTAAATAAATAAAAACAACCTTGGAGAAAAAAGCAAATTTCAAACATTAAATCAATCTACACTTAACTTATAAATTATGTTTTTTAAAATAAATATATATATATATATATGTTTAACGAGATTAAAAAAAAATAAAAGTTATCGAAAACAAATGACTCAATAGTATAGTTATTTAATAAATCTTTAAAATAGTAGAGATCTATAATAATAGGAATATGATTTAAAAGTCTATTAGTTAACGACAGAAAAAAATTGACTTTTGGGCTGAAATAATTTGTAATAAGCCCATACGTTATTGAGTAAGCCTCATTATCCATCCATTGGGCCTTTTATTAACAAGGAAATAAAAGTGTGTTATAGAACCACGCGCAACCATCGCGCGTATAGCGCGTGTGCCCAAAAGTCGTGGACGATTTGGTTTTTCTCCGATGCAAGGAAAAGGAAAAATGAGTTTTTAGAATATGAATTTTTGTTATGAATCGAGCGGTCGATTTAATTATAAAAGAAGTTTGATAAAAGAAAAATTCTGATGTAACATTCTACAAAAAGTTCTATTTTAACTTCTAATCAAAATTATTAACATTAAATCTAATAAATTATTACCCTAATTATTACTGGAGCCAGCTCAATATTTATGTGGGTTCCGGACCAAAATTTTTATTTTTTATTTCTAATATAAATATTTTTGACTTTGTATTAACAAAAAAATTTAGACATTCCATAGCTTTTCTAATATTTGGGCCATTTTTTTGTTATTTAAAAATTTTCTTGAATCCATTTCTTAAGTTTTCAAAATAATTTTGGTTTTTTTATCCTTAAAATAATTATTAACATTTTCTAAAATATTTTTTATATTTTTAATCCAAAAAACAAGAAAAAAACATAAAAAAAACGTTTTGGGCCTTGGGCCAGGAAAGTAGGACTGTCGACCCGCCCTTCTAAGTTGACTCTGATTATTAGGGTTATAATTAACTTTTATTTTAGTTTTAAAATTTGTGTGAGAAAATATCTAAAATGTCACTTTTTAAGAAACCTAAAAAATATTAAAAGTATGATTTTGTTTTCTTATTTTACAAGTTATTTCTTTCTTTCATCACACGACATACCAATACTTTGGCTTAATAAATTAGTAGAAAGTTCTTATGTCGAACTCTTAAAGTTTTTTTGCAATTAAACTTATAACTTCACCAAATAAACATGTATACTACTTTTATTATTATTATTGTTTGTTAAAAATGTTATTTGACAGGCTAAAACCACTTTGTTGAAGACTTGGAGCAACTTTATTGGATGGTGGGATTAGATATAAAGTGGGTAAGAAATTTCCTTAAGCGGAGAAGAAATATAATATCCTAGGAGTGTTATACACTAATCTATACTCTTATTTGCTATCTTCATTAGGTGATGAATTGTATTGAATGAGGTATTTTCATTTTTTGGTTACCAATCTCAAATTAAAGGGGATGTGATTTTGGTAAAGTAATAAAATAATTATGTTTTCATACGTTTTTAATGAAATTCGATTTTAGAAAGTTGGATAACTCTTCTGAAATTTAAATAACAAAAAGAATATCATCAATCTAGTTATTAATTATGTAAATTTTAAATTTTGGATGTAAGTTAGAATTTAAATCTTGTCAAATCTAATTATCAACAAAATAAATTTTAAAATTTTGTTAAATTTTATTTAATGAAAAATATTCTCAAATGAAATAGGTTTTGGTAAAATATAACAATTAGATCGACTAAAATTTACTTTGTGAAACCCTTTGAAATTTCTATATGTGGTGGAAATAGGTCGAAACTAAATTGTCAAAGTCATCATCTAGTAAATATAAACTAACAGACCGGAGAAAATTGACATATTTATGATTTTCTAAATAATTGAATCGACAAAATCAGATTCATTACTTAAAACATCTTGCTTAAAATGATTAAGAATCAAATAAACCACCACACTAAAGTATATATATTTTTATTATGTAATTAATTCTATTAAGTAAATGTAGTACAATTTTAAATTAGAAGTAACTATCCAACGAATAGTTTTTTTTTACAATGAAATGAATGATTACATTAATAATATAAAGAGATTTCAAAACTTGACCTAAGGTTCTAAGGAATTGGAAAACTGGTTTCTTAGTCTT
>JAKUCM010000582.1:0-24796 GCA_023374145.1 Lepidium sativum
AGAAAATATTCACACTACACCGCCTCTTACCTATATATATATATATATATATATTGTTTTTGATGAGAAATGTAGTAAGTAAAAAAGAAAGAAGAACAAAATACTTCAATAAGTAAATTTTTCTCCCTCCACTCTCCACGTATTCATTCTTTCTTCTCCCTTAATATATATACAAATACATATAATATAATATCAATATAAATTATTTATAACAGAATCAACAAACCAAAGAAAAATGAACAATATCAATATATATTAATATCTCGTATGTATTGTTTATCCGGTTTAACAAATCATATTTCTGAAATTCTAGGTCGAATACCAATTTGTAATAGTTTTGCTTAGTTATAAAGATTTATTTAAGAAATAAGTTGAGTATTAGTTTTTTTAGTTTGAGCATTTACTTAAAAAAGATGGTTTACGTTTTATTATCAAAGGCTTGTTTCGAGCCAATGATGATTATGGACCAATATTAAGAAATCTACATCGAATAAGACCCGGTTTGACGACAGTGGTGCTAATTAGCTAACCGGTTCTACTCCCTAATTAAGGTTGCGTGAGCAACATCAAATAGGCCCCACTCTTATAATTCTAACTTTTCAAGACTTATTGGTTTTACTCTCTAAGTCCTGTATTTTCATAAGCATTTTAATTTGAGTGCCATAGCTTGTAAGAAATCATACATAACCCTGGTTTGTTACTTCTTCTTGATGCAAAAACTCAACAATATTGATTTGGATCTTATGTTAAAAGTAGTTTGGATCAACCTAATCTTTTATAAAGAAGGAAGAAATGTTCTTCAAATCAAATAGGTGAATATATATATATATATAATAACTATAAGTATGAGTATATGCTTTCTGTTTAATGATTTCATTTTCTTTTTGTCGAGTTAATTCTATATAGCTCGATTCCATAATCTTTTGGTTCAAGATACTCTAGCTACATTTTTTTTTCTCATGATCTCGCTGCTCAATTTCTTTCCTTCTCATTTTAACTCGTTTATGCTAATTCAAATAAACTTCAATTTGTTTCATTTGTGGGACTGAGACCCTTTTATTTGTTAAAGCATCTCCAACCCATTATCTATTTTTATTTTAAATGCTATTTTAGAGTAAATTTACTTCAATCCACTTTTATTTTTATTGCTATTTTTCTATATTTAGGGAAATACTATTTTTCTATTTTAAAAGTGATTTTTAGTATAAAATATAATATATTTAAGGTATTTTTTTTTGGAATAAGAAATAGAAATATATATTGGAGTAAAACATATTTCTATTATAATAGAATTATTCTATTTTAAAATAAAAAGATAAAAAAAAAACACAACGGAGATAGTTTTAGAAACTTGGATCTTATTAATTCGGTAAATGTACCTGATAGCAACATTTCTTGACACAAATGTTGAATGTGAATTAAAGAATAAGTGGCCATGTATCATCGTCGAAGAAATTCAGATGTTCAGATATCTATAATAAAGTGCTGTTAATAAGATTTAGTAAGGGGGTGAAATTGTAAATATAAGTAACACGAAGATAATGCAACAATGATGATAAAACAAGAAGAAAATCAATTATAAAATCAGAAGGCGAGTCATTTTATGAGAACGAGAAACAGAACATCACTACCAAACAATTCCAGCTCAGTTCTTAAGGAGAAAAAAGACAGTTAATCTCTCTAATAATAGTTGTTTTCTCTCATAAATATCCCAAACTTTTGGATCATTCTGATTCTCTCTTCAAATCATTTTTTGTTCTCTTGGAATCTTTAGTTGTTGAACCTGACGTCATGGCTGAAGAGGAACCAAAGAAGGTGACCACAGAGACCGTACCGGAACCAGCTCCAACACCGGAAGTTCCGGCTGAGAAACCTGTTGCTGCGGAGGAGAAACCTGTAGCTCCGGCGGAGAAGCCTGTAGCTCCACCTCCTGTTCTTCCATCTCCGCCACCAGCTGAGGAGAAGCTAGAAGACTCTAAGGCTCTTGTTCCCGTCGTTGCTAGTAACTACTCTTTCTTTCATTATTAAAATTATTACTCACGTTATATGTACCTGATATTTTAGATGATTACTAGTGAATTTTCATAATTTTTAATTATAAGATTAAGAACACAAAAACTATTACTGTATTCACCTTCTTTGGTTCCTCTTCGGTTTAAAAATCTTATATTTTGTTACGGGTTTTAATTGTATTTCTCTCAAGTTTATTATTTAGAAGACTAATATTTAGAAATTTGGTGGTGTGGCAGAGGAAGTTGAGGAAGAGAAGAAGAAAAGATCAGTTAATCGAGGTAATCAAAGAAATAGATTCATGACTAAGACTACTATAATCTGAAATTGAAGGATAGGGAATGTGTAATAAAATAATTAGTGTATTTTTGTCAAGACAGGGGTAATAAATTAGGTGGGTTTGTTTCCTGTATTCATTCATTCATTTATTTATTTTCCTACATACGTTAATTAATTATGGGATTTTATTGGGAGTGAAGATGCTGTATTGGCTAGAGTGGAGACAGAGAAGAGGATGTCACTTATCAAAGCTTGGGAGGAGGCTGAAAAATGCAAAGTGGAGAACAAGTAATTAACGATCTTTTTATTAATATCATCAAGATACAATAGCTGGTTAAGTTCTCACGATAAACCAAAATCTAATATGATGAAAATGTTTGATACAGAGCTGAGAAGAAGCTTTCTTCGATTGGGTCTTGGGAGAACAACAAGTCTGTAGAAGCTGAGCTTAAGAAAATAGAGGTATCCTTTACACTCTTTATTCGATATTCATATTTTACATCTTTAGGTCTCATATTTTGAGTCATTTCCCGATTCAGCCCCCAAACTTTTTTAAAAACTGTGGAATCGGAATTGAAAATAGGAGCAATTGGAAAAGAATAAAGCAGAGTATGTAGAGCTGACGAAAGAACAAGATAGCTCCAATTCACAAAGAAGCCGAAGAGAAGAGAGCAATGATTGAAGCTAAACGTGGAGAAAACCTTCTGAAAGCAGAGGAATTAGCTGCTAAGTACCGTGCCATGGGAACTGCTCCAAAAGAAGCCATTTGGATGCATATGAATCTAATTATCTGGATGAGGAAACACATGAATCTTATTGGTGTAAAGATGTTTTTAATTTGCTTGATTTGTTGTTGGGTTTATTTGGCAACATAGAAAGTTACAAAGTCATTTGGAGGACATCTTATATAGATTGGGGTGCATTTGTTACTTTAATTTGTATTTCTATAACTTTTCATTGAAGAGGCTTTTATGAATTGGTACGTACGTAATTTATGACGCCATGATTGCAATCCCTCAGGTCCGATGTTGTAATAAAATACGAAGATGGGTCCCATAATTCATTGCTCAGTTTCAGCACAATTAAAACCTGTGGGCTTATTCAAATGGTCCCTAATAACACATACGGCCTATTGAATATTAGGCCCAAACCTAGCCCAACAGAAATCTTGGAAACTAGGGTTTTGTCCGGAGCTTCATTGCTTCCTTACAACATTTTAGTTGCTGTCTTTTGCGTCTCTCGCATCTCCTTTTACATCCTTTTGCCTCAAAGCTTCGTGGAGAGCAGCAACCAGTAGCCATGGCTGAGCAGGTTTGTTTCTCTCTCTTTCTCTTTATGTATTTCTTTTCTTCTACTTTTGTTTTACGATTCCTCATTCTCTTTCTCCTTTTGTAGACTGAGAAAGCTTTTCTTAAGCAACCCAAGGTTTTCCTAAGGTAGGTTTCCTGAGCATTAAAATGGATAAAATTGTATCTATTGATTTCCGAATTGGTTCATATGGTTGATGTTCTGTGTTTGTATTCAGCTCTAAGATATCTGGAAAGGAAAGAGACCGGGAAAAGGTGGAAACCGTTTCTATAAGAACATCGGTTTGGGCTTCAAGACTCCTCGTGAAGCCATTGAAGGTTCCTTTTCTATTTAACTTTTTCTCTCTTGTATTTGCTCATCCACTTTGTATATTCTCATTATACTTCAAGGAGCAATACTGAACTTGTACAAAAGTATGACATTAAGAGTAATGTTTAGGTCTTAATCGGCTCTGGTTACACCTCAAGTAGCAACTCTTAAATTGTACAATGTAGGCGATTTTAAGAGTAAAGTCTAGTTTTTTTTTTTTTTTTTAATTAGCAATATGCATTTCTGTCATAGTTAGAGATTGTTTTGTGTTTACTTTGATGAGATGTAGCAGTGGAAACTGTAATTCAAGAACCAAAGTATTGAAGAAACATGTTTGGTTTATTTTGTGGAAAATGCAGGAGCTTACATTGACAAGAAATGTCCATTCACCGGAACTGTCTCTGTAAGAGGTCGTATCTTAGCTGGTACTTGCCACAGCGCCAAGATGCAGAGAACCATCATTGTCCGTAGGAATTATCTTCACTACGTGAAGAAGTACCAAAGGTAAGATAATTTTTGAATCTCTCTTTTAAATATATCCTAAAGATCTTAGCATAATAATGATTTAAACATTTTATTTCTAAATTTCCATCAGATATGAGAAGAGACATTCAAATATCCCTGCCCATATCTCACCATGCTTCCGTGTCAAGGAAGGTGATCATGTGATCGTTGGCCAATGCAGGTTTGTAGAAACACAATGTTTATATATGAATTTTAGTGATTTAGACAACACTGGAAAAACGATCTGATTGTGATAAAACTGCAGGCCATTGTCAAAGACAGTGAGGTTCAATGTGCTGAAGGTGATCCCAGCAGGCGCATCTGCCTTTGGAAAGAAGGCATTCACTGGAGCTTAAGAGTTTTTAAAGTATGGAAATTTTCTTGGTTTGATTTTCAGTTTGGAATGTTTTATGTGATCCCCCTTTTTGTTGAAGATTTTGACTACTGCAGACAATATAGAAATCTACACACTTTTGTCAAAACTAAATTTACTAGATTCAACTGTTTCTTTGGTAGCTCTCAGAAATCAACTTGAGGAGAAACATCGTTCACCTCAATTCTGAGTTTTTTATTCTCGATGGGGAAAGTCGATAAGATGTTAGTTGACAATGATGAACTTTTATTAAGGCTTGATACACTGGGCAACAATTATCTGCGTGTTTTACATTGAAACGAACTGGCAGATCTATGAGAGATTTTTCTGAATAAGATTATAGCTTCTGGGTCTCCTTCCTACGCTTATTGAAAATGTACTTCAACTCTCACTACTAGAGTTTTGGTCCTCTGTTTTTTTTTTTTGTATATATTTTCTGTACTTGAATACAAATTGTATAAGAAAATAAAACATTAGACGTTTGACTACCATCAAAAAAGTGGTTTTGTATTTGTGCTTAGTTTATGGATATTGAGTGGATGTGTGTATGTAATAAGTGTAGAAACGTCTCATGCGCTTAATCATTGTTTGTGAGCATCACATTTTGCGTGTAAAATTCATTTTTAACATGATTTCTTCATTTATGTGCTGCCTGTACTGTGTAGTGCACAGATTGCCCAAGTCGTGTTGCTAATTATAAACTGTACGGTTTACCAGGTAGCTGCATTTGTTTGTCAATAAGTAATCGACAAAATTTGATCCTTACTCTATATTTTTCAACTGGAACATGATAGGATTTGAATCCAGTATTTTATATTTAGTTGAATCATGAACAAGACAATTGGGCCACTCTCATATATAATAAATTTTATGGTTTAAAATGTTCAAAAATTCTGGGTAAGAAAAAGACAGAAAAATACACAAGATAAAAAGAAGTAAGAAAATCCCTTTCAAATGCTCTCACAACTGAATCAAGAATCACTCTCAGATATCAAAATAAAATTTTAAAAAGAAAAAAAAAAATTAAAGAAGCTGATCACCATAATTCTCATAAAAGAAATAAAAAATAAGGAGAATACTATGGCTTTCTTTTGCCCACGTAAACCTGTAACACTCCATCAGATCCACCAGCCACTAGTGTACACTGGTCCACACCTGATTGCCTCCAACAGACGCTACTCACGAATCGTTTATCTGAACCACAATTTATCCCAACCGGTTCAAACCCATCTACCCAAACCGGTTTCCCCCACCTCTTATCGTAAACAAACACCCTGTTGTTTTCCGACCCACAACAAAACAACGCGCCGTTTCTCCACACAGATAACCCAACAAAATTCCGGTTGTTCACGTGCCCCTCGTACGTGCGAATCACGCGCCCATCCTCCACGCTCCACAGCTTTAAACACCCATCTGTACCAGCCGTAACCACCGTACCACCGTCAAGGAACCTTATATACGACACCGTTTTGGAATGGCCTTGTAAAGTCAATGCCGGGTCAACGAGTTTCCTCAGATCGTACACGTACCCTTTCCGATCAGCACATCCAACGGCCACGGTTGGTCCAACGGAAGGATCAAACTCCACGCAACAAACAGCGCTCCGGCAAATCCCCGCCGGTTGTACAATTCCGACAGATTCCTCCGGCGGACATCTAGGATCCCAAACTTGCATAGTTCCGTCGTCTGATCCGGACGCGCCCACCGTATCACCACCGTGGTGCGTGTAGTCCACGCTCCATACGCGACGACCTCTGTGTTCGTCGCGTTCGAATACAGGCGTTCTCTTCTCGAGATCGTACTCTGTAACGACGCCGTCGTAATCTCCTGACCCGATAACCCGACCTCCCGAACCGGGTCTCCAACAGAGACTACTCAATTTCGCAGGCGTACAGATGTAATACTCACAAGCAGTGGTTTGATCGACGAAAGAAACTCCTTTTCCGATGGTGTTGGTTCGTAAAAGAGAAGGGAGACCGTAAAAACGAATCTTTCTCGAAATTCCGGCGGTAGCTACGATGTTATTAGTCGGGTCAAACTCAATAGCTCCGATAACGTCGGAGGCGGAGGAGGAAGAGGAAGAGATGACGGTGGAGAGAGAAAGATCCCATTCGTGTCGAGGTTCTTCTTCTTCCTGGTTTTGAGGATGATGAGTGTTCATATGAAAACAGAGTAATGACTGTTGCTTCTGGGGATTCGGACCAATCAAAAACCAATCCCATTCAAAAAATAATTTTATTATTATGATATTATATTCTATGCTTTTGTCTTGTCAGTAACTATGGCTTATTTACCAATCCACGTATGATTTTATCTTATTTTATCCATTCGTAAATTATGTGTCAGAGAGGGTCCTACTCAATTCTATTTTCAGGTAAGAACATGTAAAAAAATTGTTGTCGTGGCTACTTATTTAGCCAAACATAGAAATGAAAGGTTTTGAAATCTCTCAAACCCCTTTTTTATTGCCACATCAATCTTATTTTTTAGTCACATCATTTGTTTTAAAACTTTTTTATTTTTTAATAAAAAAATCAAAAAACAATTATTATTTACTTAATCACGTTACTTACTATATGAATATTCAAAGGTCTCACATCAAATTAAGTTATATTATGTTGTAATCTAAACTCAATCAATATATTAATTAGAAGTATAATATATCGTATCCTATGGCCAAAATAATTAGAAAAGTTATCTAAATTACCAAACAAAAAAGAATACGATTCTTTTAAAAAATATGAAAAATATGTTTTTACTTAATAAACTATCCATAATCTAAATACGAATCAAAAATGACCAAACAGATAAATAATATTTTACGTAGTAAAACCTAAACTTACATATTATTTAAGAATAATCAAACTAAGTAACTTATCAAAATACTGCAATTAGTGGTCAAGAAAAAGAAACTATTTTATTATAAATGATTCAACTTATATATAATACTACTTAGGTTTGATGTTCTAGCAAAATAATTTTTTTAAAAGGATTGGTAGACGTAGTAGCGGTTACTAATTTCAATTTTTCCAATTAGGTATTAATCATCTATTTAATGACTAACAAAAATCGGTCACTTCAACCAAAAATATAAATTAGAAAAAATAAAAATAAACTATGTAAAATATAAAATAAAATAAATTAATATTTTCTACATCGATTAAAATTTATAAGTGTAGACATCTATCTACATGTCAGGAAATAAATAGTTCAATTGAGGTATATTCAATGCCCATGCACCTCAAAAACACACCTACACTTTCCATACAAATAATAACCAAACTTTGTTACCTTTTTACCGAGAGAGATGATAACAATGAAGCACTAAAAACTAACACTCCTGAAAGTTTAAAACACATTATTGGCCAAACTTGCAAATTCCATATCAGAGTGTCAATGTACAACTTCCTAGCTTCACGTCAAAATTTCACTGTCTCCCGTATTATTCCGAACGACGTTGGCTTGAACGACGAGGCGTCCGGAATAAACAACGCCATATCTGCTGACTGTGAAATTCTTTCCAAGGCTCAGAACACACATCCAAAAAAAATATCCGATGAAGACGTGAAGAACGAGAAGCGCCCCCGGTTAAACCAACTAAACCAGCTAATATTATAAGAATAAACCACCTTATTCACCTCACATTACAAGTTGTTTCTTTGATTTAGTTTAAAAGCATTCTCAATGTTACAAGTTTTTTCAATTTCCTGTCTTTCCATACTATTCATAAGTTCCATCTAATTTCCCCTTTTTTGGTTTAACGTTGCACTACTATGAGATCACCTTTCTATAAAATTACTTCCATTCAATATTCATTACTATCAAAAGATTGTGTTTTGTTAAATACGCATACGTTAATAAAGTCATCCAAAGTTTATTGAATCTATCATGACACAAACCTGCAAATGGCTTCATTAATCCAATGTGTAGATAATGTGTTGATAAAGAGATTGCATGAAACAAAAGAATTTATTGTAAGGTAAGATGAACTATATTTATCTTCTTATTTTTTTATATAATTGAAAAACCTAAATTGAATATGAACCGAGTCAAAGAAAAAAGTTAAATAGGTTTCTTTAAAGTAAAATTTCTTTAGAAACATTACTTACTATAATATGGATATTCAAAGGTCTTACATCAAATTAAGTTATATTATGTTGTAATTTATACTACCAATATATTGATTAGAAGTATAATATGTCGTATCATATGGCCAAAACTATTAGAAGAGTTATCTAAATTACCAAAAAAAAAGAATACGATTCTTTTAAAAAATATGAAAAAAATATTTTTTTACTTAATAAACTATCCATAAACTCAATACCAATAAAAAATGACCAAACTGATAAATAATATTTTACATAGTAAAATCTAAACTTACATATTATTTAAGAATAATCAAACTAACTAACTTATCAAAATACTGCAATTTAGTGGTCAAGAAAAAAAACTATTTTATTATAAATGACTCAACTTATATATAATACTACTTATGTTTGATGTTCTAGCAAAATAATTTTTTTAAAAGGATTGGTAGACGTAGTAGCGGTTACTAATTTCAAGTGCTGTTTTTTTCTTCCAATTAGGTACTAATCATCTGTTTAATGACTAACAAAAAGCAGTCACTTCAATTAAAAATATAAATTAGAAAAAAATAAAAATAAACTATGTAAAATATATATAAAAAATACAATATTTTCTACATCGATTAAAATTTATTAGTGTAGACATCTATCTACATGTCAGGAAATAAATAGTTTAATTAAGGTATATTCAATGCCCTTGCACCTCAAAAACACACCTACACTTTCCATACAAATAATAACCAAACTTTGTTACATTTTTACCTAGGGAGATGATAACAATGAAGCACTAAAAACTAACACTCCTGAAAGTTTAAAACACATTATTGGCCAAACTTGCAAATTCCATATCAAAGTGTCAATGTACAACTTCCTAACTTCACGTCAAACTTTCACTGTCTTCCATATTATTCCGAACGACGTTGGCTTCAACGACGAGGCATCCGGAATAAACAACCCCATATCTGCTGACTGTGCAATTCTTTCCAAGGCTCGGAACACACATCCAAACAAAATATCTGATGAAGACGTGAAGAATGAGAAGCGCTCCCGTCTAGACAACTAAACGAGCTAATATTATAAGTATAGTCTTCAAATAATTTCACACATGTATTTTTGATCTTTAAATAATAAATAAAACTAGACCAGAATCCTGATTGAAATCTGCTTCATAACTATAACTGAAAAATTGCACTATTTGCCTTCAACAATTCAAAGGACGAGATGTCATTAATAATCTAGCCTGCAACTACATCTACCACCATGATTGTATAATAAGTTGGCTTAACGCAAATAAAAATTGTCCAATATGTAGGGTAACATATATTTAATTTTTCCATTCCAAATAATAATAAAATTATCTATTTCTGATGCACATACCTTTCATTACATAAATACAACGCTAAATTGATGGATTTGTAGAAGGTGATTTGAATGTTATAGGGTAACATTTGGAGTTTTGGACTACTCTATAATAATTCACATCCAACTACATCATTCAGATTGTTTGGATTTTGGAAATTAAAGTGATGGCTTATATATTAGTGGTGACAATTCGACATTAAAACCAATAAAAATTAGAGAAATAACTACTACAATTTGACATTAAAACCAATTGTCATTTTTCACTTGATTTCGATTCTAAATTATTATGTTTATTCTATATAATATTACTAGAAGATTAGGTGTATTAACTATAGATTGAATTTTATAGATAAAACTATTAGCAAAAAAATATTATTGTGGAAATGGAAAGTTTTTGTTAAATGTTGAGTGTATTCTATATTATTTTTTCCACATAAACTTAATTTGAGAAAGTTGTCTTTACTCCACGTGTTAATGTTATGAATCTAACTATGAATATGCTTTAATGTATTATTGTATTTATCACTACACCAAAACTATGATAATATGTCATAAAGTTTGTTTTATCGGCTGTTTCCGAAGGGACTATGTTATAGAGTTTGTTAATCATGTTATCTTAGTTTTGATTCTCTTAATGTCCGGTTAGTTTTTAATAGATTTAAGATGTAGTGTATAACTGGTAACATAATTGTACAAATTTAATTCATTTATTTTTGAAAATTCAGTTGTTATTATTTGCATGTAATATAATTCAGCTTAATTATATAATGTTATATTTTTTATTATTTAAAATAATAATTGATATTTAAATAAATATAATTTATCATAACTATAAGTCTAATGATTTTATCATTTTACAAATTTACAAGGCACCGATGTTCGATTCTTCCCCGATACAAGTGGAAGAAACTTTTTTTTAGGGTGTGAGTTTTGGCTATAGATCGGATTTTATCGATTGTTAAAAAAATTAAGTCGTGTATCCTTCGTTAGATATAAACATTCAAGACCCATATAGATTTAGAATAAATTTTCAACTTTTCATACACTTAACACATGCGAACATATTTTCTTCATTGAGTTTGGTTCGTTATAGATCAGCTATGATCCGATTGTGATATTAGATCTAAATTTTATGTGAATTATTTGATTTTAATCGGATTTTAATATATGCATTTTTTAAATTAAAATAAATAAATATTTAGTAAAAGGTAGTTTAACAGAATTTTAAATTTTAAATAAAGATTAGAATATTTTGAACTATTCTAAAATGAATAATAATATAATCAAATCTATGATTATAATTTTGAATATTTAAATAGTAATTTTTGAATTAAAAAGTAAAATTTAAGTATATAATTGTATTTTATGTATATTAGACATCTCATTTAGTTTTTTGTATAACTCAAGTTCATATTTAGATTTTCAAGTATTTGAATTAATTCATTCTATTTTATTTTGATTCATTATAATTTCGATTGAATTTACTTCGGTTTTATACGTTACTTATTTTTATATATATATACATCAACCAAAATATTTTAGAAGATTAGTTTTTATATAATATTTTAATTATTATTTAGCTTTTAAGTATTAATTAATTTTTAATTATATTTATTTATAAATTAAAATATTTTATGATGTATAATATTTTTTTAATTAAAATAATATTTTAAATTTCACTATATTCAGTGAAATTTACCTGTTAACATTTAATTTTAACATATTTAGCTAAATTTAATTGAAAATACACCATATTTTAGTATTGTTTACTTTTCATTGTTGTGATATCTTTTAGTTAAGTTGGAATTATTTAATAGCCTCTTTTTCAATCGTAAGGTATATTTACCACAGCTTTGACCAATGATTTCCAAATCATGTTTCTTCGTTACTTCTCATCCTCACATTCTCCACAACACTTGACCTCCATTCTTTGACCCCACACTCTTTCAACTAATGGATTCTACTAATTCTACTTAATGCCTTTTTTATTAGTTTTTATAAATACAAATTGCTACCTACACGATACACATATATACCATAAACCATAATTTTTACATGATTTATAATAATTATTAGCATCCATAATTTGCAATATATTTATCAAATTTAGGAAGCGAAATTAAAACATAGTGTAGTTTAGATCTGGATCAATAACTAGACCAAAGTGTTCCGGAATCTGGTAGGGCTTGTGGTCGAGAGAAGTAACATAAAGATCACACCAAAAATCTTAGACAAGTTACAACTAAACTCACTCACACAAGACAAGAAACCTAAATCAAGGTACCTTACATAGCAAGAAACCTGTGATTGACGAAATGTTTAAAAGTTAAGAGAGGTTACTTCGTCTGTGTTCCTGATTTCTTCATCGGTACTTTCGCACATAATGCAAGTATTGTGCTCCATACAAGTCAAAAAACTCTTCAGCTTTGACGCCTTCTTCATTATCACCTCGTCAAGCTCCTTTACGAAGATCTTCTTCTTCACTGGATGCTGCTCCTCCACCAGGAGATAAGAATGAGAAATGTTGAGAACCTCGAGGCTCGTTAGTTCATCCAATATTTTAATGAAAGCATCTCGGTCTATTGCAGTGAATCTGAGGCTGAGGACTTTCAGCTTCGGGAGGAACTTCGACAAGGTTATTGGCGCAGAACAGACCAATAGGACCCATTACCTTGAGCTCTCTGAATTTCCTATTGTTAGTGATTCCAGATCTTTTAAGAAACTTATGGCTTTGGATATAACTGTCTTGTTTATTCTGTCCCAAGCCGGTAGCACTAAGTGTCTCAAGTTTGGACACCTGCAACATTGGAGTAGAGCAAAGTATAGATACGCGATATTAGGCTAGGTACCGCCCAATAAAGTAGTTTTTGTCTAAAAGATTCAACACATTACCAAATCTGAAACTTTAAATCAAATTATCCAGAGATATGATCACAAGGAAGTATTTGAAGATGAGATACACTGAAAAGTGAATATAATACCTTTCTGCGGTGTAAGTAAGCATATCATCAGTCAGAATTAATCTGACAGGAAAAATCAAAGTCCTAATGTTTCCCTTGCTAAGACTCATGGAGAGTTTCAAGATCCGAGTCACTTCCTTATCACAGCGACGATGCACATATTTCTCATCTGGTTTCATGTGCGATAAATCGAGTGTATTCCACAGAACATGATCACAACCAACCACACGCCACCCACTACATACATGAGCTAATCCTGCAGAGATCAACTTACTGAGGCTAAAATGGTTCTGGAATATCATCAATAAGAAATCATCAGTTTTTCGAGTATGAAGGCATCTCTATGTCAAAAAGGTACAGAAAACAATCGAATATATACGGATGAAACTTAACGTAATACCCGTAAAAAACGTGTTATTCAGTATCAAATAAATACTTCATAAATTTAACCCAAAACAATCCCAAATATTACATAAATTTATTAAATAAAAATGTTTCAAATAAATAAAAATAGCTTTAAACTCACTTGAAAGAAAGCAGGATGAGTATAAATATTTAGTAAAAACATTTTCTAAGCTAATTAAAGCAAGTTTATCTAACCATATGAAACAAACATATGCCGGTCTGCCGTACCAGGTAATTCTACAAACATCGGCTCAACCATCCTCTAGATGGTTTCAGAGCCATCGGTTAGAAGACCATGACTCATAGCTCGATCTTATCTAGCTCGTCAGCAGTTTTTGGACTGAAATATTCCATGTAATCAACTTCAAACCATCTGTTTCTTTCTGCATAAGTTCTAGTATGTAGCCAAATTTCAATTCAGCGTCACCACTCTTTAAAAGACCACTCTTAACACCTTTTTAAAATATTTTTTTTTATCAACTCCAAATAATATTTATTCTCCACAATAATTTAATGTCACAATTAAATTCAAATATTGATCATTATTTATTTATTATATAATATAATTCACACAACTATCACATTATCAAACAATTACACAATCTCAAAATTAATATTTATATGAAATAATTTTATATTTATTTTAATTAAATACTTATAAATATATTTATTCTTATATTTATTAATAAACTTTAATAATTATTTCTAATAACAAGATAAACTACTCTTAGTTAAATTAAAACCAAAAGTCTCAGAGATCACGTCCTCACCTTGATTAGCCGATGAATTGATCGAAAAACGCAGGGATAAATTAGCCTAATCACAAAAGTCAGCAGATACTTTCATGCGCAAGCAACAAACATGAATTGAAGTTCTTCGGCCAACAAAACAGATGATACTTGCGGGTTAAACTACACGATTTATGATAAAATTTTACCTAGATCTGAAAGTCTGTCGATTTATTTGCCTAACTGAGTGTGTCTTCTATCCAAAATCAGCTTCGATCTAACCTTCTTTTCTTAGATTTATTCGGAAATCATCCTTAAACGAACCAAGTTGAACACATAGTTTAAAACAAAATTCCAAAATTTCTCCAAGTCTGAAACATAAATCAGATTTGATCTCTTTACCTTAAACTGATCGTAACTGTCTCAGTATAACTTCGATTGACGAATGGTTGGAAGCTACAAATTGTTGAGAGGGAGATATTTCCAGAACTATAAAGATCATGATCAGTGCATCAGTGACCAAATAGTTATGAACCTAGAAATTAAGCCTAAAATACATGTTTTCTTACCAGATTGAGGCTTTGGTAAGTGGCTCTAGAAATTCCGGCAAAGAGATCGTGACTGGGTGATAACAAGGTTTTGCGGTGTTTGTCAAATAACCTACTGTTATGTAATCAGTTGCAGTACAGTAAGGTGTCAATTCAACTGGGCTAGCAACTATTCAATTTGGATGCAATCTACTCAACCTAATCCAAGCCAGAATGATTATGGTGAATGTTATTATGCTAATCAAACTAAATAAAAACAGAATGCAAAAACAGAGTAAAAACACAACACAAAAACAGAGTAATGAAAACAGAGTAGAGTGCAAAACAAAGTAATTGCAAAACAGAGTATTAAAGATCACAAAAATTCAATGGAGAAAAGGGGTTCTTGAGGTTAGGGATCAATGATTAAAGCATTCCTAGGGGTTCCAGACTTGTTTATCAACCTATTTAGATGACCTCTAGGCAAGGAATCACATAAATCACATTCATTCTCATGCAATGGGACCTCTCTTGAACAACAACCAGACTTGATCCTCACCAACGATTAAAAGTTCAAGAGGCATTAAACATGGACCTAACAGAGCCTAATAATACCCTAGACAATCAATCTCTTGAGCTAGGAGAAGTCATCTCAACCTAAGTTTGTTCAAGCGATTCCGCAGACACCTCTCGGTGGGGAATCACCAAGCGATCATACTTCAATTGATCAGAGAAGAATAAACACTAAGGACACTTAAACTAAAGAGATCTAAACTTTAATTAACCATAAACAAATCTGGAAATTCCCTAGGTTTACCCTAATCTCACCATCTCCTCAAGAACCCTAATTTAACTTACTCAGAATTCATGAAGAAGAGCTTAGACTTAGAATCGAAAATCAATAACATAAACTTAAAGAACAATTGAGAGAGAACTCGATTCTTTTTGCTAGAAAATTCGATATATTCAAAGTGGAAATTCGAAAACAACTTAAAGATCAACAAAGATCTTCCGTTCAAAAGAAAAAGAAAATTACTTAAAGAGAAAAAAGAAAATTACTTAGAAAGTAAAAAAGGAAAATTACTAAGAAAGAGAAAAGGAAAAAGGCTTAAAATGTAATTGGGCTTGCCTTTTTACATAAAGGGGTATACATAGATCCTTTTTACAAAAGCCCTAAAAAGTCAACTCTGACGAAAAAATCAACATTCTAGTGTGAAAACCACTCGACCAAGTGATGGTCGAGTGTCATGCTCGAGTGTCATGGAGATATGCCAAGTCTTCTAGATCACATCCTGAACTTCAACTTTAGGCCAGCCGATTTTCCCATAGGTCTTCTTGTAGTCCAAAATACTCTGTAATAAGCTCCAAAAGTGCCTAAAAATACCCTTTATGCAATGTATGCAATGCCCAATACTAAATATGCAAATTAGGCCTAAAAGAACCTAAAACAATGATAATACTGTAAGTATTAATGCAAAACATGCTAAATAATGCCCCTAAAATGTGCTAAAATGCAGACACATCACTGGGATTTGAGAGTGAGAACATGATGAGAGGAAGAAACTTTGACGACGAGATGAGTTCATTCTCGAAATCCTAACTCGCGATCTATGTTGTCGGAATTTCTAGAGCCACTTACTGAAACCTCAATCTAGTAATAAAAATATGTCCATTTGGATTACTTTTAAGGTTCATAATGATTTCGAACTAATTTAAGAAAGGAAGCCTAAATTGAAGATTGTTTTGGATAGAGAATATAATGGAAAAGGAACTGTCAGAATTTCAAATCTATATAAGATTTGATTAGAAATCATGTAGCTTAAACCACAAGTATCATCTTTTTTATTGACTGAAGAACCCTAATCATGTCTGTTGTTTGTGCATGAAGATATCTTTTGAGTTTTGTGTTTAAGCTCATTTTCTCATGCATTTTTTGATCAATTCACCGGCCAATTAAGGTGAGGACGTGATCTGTGAGACTTTTAGTTTCAGTTTAATTAGAGTTAGTCTACTTTTCTACTCTAATAATCATTAAAGTATTTTAGTAAATATAAATACAAATATAAATATATAAATAAACATAAATATAATATCAGATGATATGAATATTAATTTAGATATTGTGTGATAGTTTGATATTACAATTTTTCTGTGAATTTATTATATAATAAATAAATATAAATAAATATTTGAATATAATGGTAACATGGAATATTGTGGAGAATCAATATTGTTTTGAGTTGATAAAAAGAAAAAGAAATATTTAAAGGATGATTAGACTTGTCTCCTCTTTAAAGAAAAAGAAATATTTAAAGAAAAAGAAAAAGAAATATTTAAATATTTAAAGAAATATTGTTTTGAGGTGATACAAAACAAATATTTGGTTACGTGCTGACATTCGTGCAGAAAAGAGGCAAATGGTCTAAAATGGACCCACATAAACATTTATGCCAAAAAAACGCTGACGAGCTAACAAGGATCAAACTATGGGCTGTGGTCTCCCAATCGAGGGTTTTGAAACCATCTAGAGGATGGTAATTGAGCATATGTTGTTGAGTTAGCTGGTATAACAGACTGACATATTTAGTACAACTCGTTAGAATACCGAGTTGTCTTTGTTTGCTTTCTATGGTAGGATAAACTTGCTTTAATTAGACTAGAGTAAGTGATCTCCTCATTGAATATTTATATTCACCATGATTTCAGCATGCAGAGACACCCTGATTTCATGAAATATTATGGTGCATGCAAATAGGTTTTAAAAAATTGATTTGGCCACTTATATCACCAAAATTCCCTTATCTTTTTGGTCACTTTCCAGAGACAATTTCAGTGTTAAGTGTGCTTGAGCTGGAGTAGTCATGAATGAGTGACCTTTAGTGAAGTGATTTTCAGAACCATGTGAGTGAGGATAAAACACGAGGAAATATCATGTGGTTATTTGTAGGATCGGTAAATAAGTTTTTAAAGCATTTCAGACGTAATATATCAACCGTCACACCGGTAAAGTGGGCCCACAAGTCCGAAGGACATGAAGCCCATCTAAGTGGTGGTTGGAGTGTTACATTACACTACAAACAAGGGAATAAACAAGTTTCATATTGATTAATGTACAACCAAACAGTGTCCCCAATACAATATAAGTGAAGTGCTATAAACTACACAAACAAAAAATCCATTAGGGTATATCAAGATGTTACATTAGTTCTCTTTTAGGTGTATAGGAGATACCAAAGGCTCTATATATCGAATAAGGGTAAGCATAGGAAAACCATGAAACACCATCATTCCAAATAATAATCAAATTGCTAAGTGTTTGGTTAGAACATATATCAATAGATGAATCTAATCGAAGAGATCTCCTAACATCAACACTCAATGGGAAATATAATTAAGCTAACAACATTAAAAATTTGAGCAGTACGTTCCTAGAAAACGAAAAAGGAGAAAAACCCAAATTATCCATGTTTCGTTATTCTCCCACACTATTGCGTACCTATTGTAAAAATCGATGAACCAAGAATCAAATCATGTGTTATTCTCCAAAATCCGTTGCCTTTACATTTTACATCCTCACAAGTTTATAATGACACAATGAACAAAAAATAACTAGAAATTCTATTTTCCGGTTTACATCATTACCGGTTTACTTTGACATAATCGAAATTATTCTTCTCTTCTACAAAGGCTTTGATGCCGAGTTTGTCCCGAGCTGCTTGTCATCCTCAACGCCAACACTCTCCCTCACGTTGGAGCATGAGAGTCTAACATACCCAACTTGGAAATTAGGTATCAAAATTGAGCTTTACAAAGATCCTTTGTCATGATGAAGAGCAATGATCCCTTCAACAGTTGCATCACACACTGCGTGACAATATACTTCTATGTGTTTAGTTCTTTCATGGAAGACAAGATTTGAGGCTATGTAAATCGCTGCTTTGCTGTCACAGTAGAAGTTTGTTGGAGCTTCTTGAATGATACCAAAGTTCTGTTACAAGCAACGAACCCATTTAATTTCACGAAGTCCAGCGGCCATTGATCTATATTTAGCTTATGCGAATGAATGTGACAATGTCTCTTGCTTCTTTGTTTTCCAAAAGACTGGAGAACAACCTTAAAAAACCACATATGCACTTAGAGAATGTCTTGTCAATGGAAACGATGCCGAATCAGAGTGACAGTAAATTGTCAGAGTAAGATCCTTGTATGACCGCAAGAGAATCCCCATCCCTGGCGTTCCTTTAATGTATCGAACTATCCTGAGAGCAGCTTCCCAATGTGTTAATCTAGGAGTTTGCATGAATTGGGACAACACATGAAGCAGAGCTCTGGTCTTGTGTTAATAAGGTACATTAGCCTCCCTATTAGCCGAAGATACCTTGCTGAATCTTGAAGCAGAGGACCATCATCAAGAGCTAGTTTATGGTTTTGTTCTAAAGGAGTGTAGTCAGGTTTTGAACCTAGAATTCCAGAGTCAGATACTATATCGAATGTATACTTTATCTGAGACAAGAATATACCTTATGCATTTCTACTTACTTCAACTCTGAGAAAATATTTAAGTATTCCTTGACCCTTCATGGAAAAATATCTTCCGAGGTACTCTTTGAACTTTTGGACCAGATACTCATCATTTCTACATATGACGAGATCATCAACATACACTAAAACTCTGATCTCTTTGCCTTTACGAGTATAGGAGAAAAAATAAATGTCTTCATAGGATTGAACAACATTCTCATAGTAGTTATTTTAACTGCATGAGCAAATTTCTCAGACTAGTCTTCCCCTTCAATCTAGTTATTGCCAATAATAATTAATCGATCCTTATGACGTTTTATTGTCCCATCAGAGTTGTACTTTGTTTTGTAAACCCACTGAGAACCAATAGCAACTCGTCCATGAGGTAAGTCAACTATGTCCCATGTATGCTGAACTTCAAGAGCTACGACTTCCTTTGTTATAACATTCTTCCATACTTTGATTCGAACAACTTCACCATAATGCTTTGGTTATAGTTCAATATGGCAGCCAGAAATGCTATTTGAGGAGGTGTAAAATGGGCATCTGATACGAAATCAGACAGAGGATACATAGATTTATCTACTTCATTTGTGGTTGTTGAGTTCAATGAAACCAGAGTATTATCTTGCTCCAAATGACATTATATTGAATGTAGTCTTTAAGTTTTGCTGGAGGCTGACTATGTCTTGTACATCTTCTTAGATGAGGCATAACATCATCCGCATCAGAAGACAAGGAATCTGCAATCTCAACCTTAAGATCTGCAATGACATGCATATTTTTGAATATCAACTACAACATTAGTAGAATCAACTGATGATTTTAACTCCATATTAGATACATTAGTAGAGGATATCCCCCTGGTGTCTATGCCATCATCATTGATATTAGAAGTGTTTTGATCAGATGCTGACTCAGAGAGAACTGTTGCTAACCAATCTTCATTGTTGTAGTGATCAACAGACTTGTTGATCAACTGTTTTTTTCTTCAAAAGGGAAAACATCTTCTCTGAAGTTCAACGTCCCTTGAAACCAGAAACTCATTGTTGGATGGATCATATACCTTCCATCTTTTTTTGACCAAAAGGGTACCCTACAAATACACACAGACGACTTCTTTCATCGAAGTTGCTCTTGTATGGACTTGTTTTGAACATAACATGCTATACCAAAGACCCTCATCCTAGAGTAGTCAGGGGCCTTCCCATATAACACTTCATAGAGACTATTTCCATTGTGAATCGCAATAGGAGTTCAGTCTATGACATAAGCTGCTGTCAACACAGCTTCTCCCCAAAAGTTACAGAGTTTTGACTGAAACAACAAGCTGTGGGCCATATTCAAAATGTGTCTATGTTTTCTTTCAACTCTTCCCTTCTGCTGCGACGTATAAACATATGAGGTCTGATGAACAACTCCCTTTTCCCTAAAAAAAGAACCCAAAGAAATAAACTCACTGCCATTGTCATTTCTTATCATTTTGATTGACTTTGCAAATTTTTTTTCTGTGTAAAAAAAGAATTCCTTAAAAACTCGATTGACTTCATATTTTGCAAGAAGAAGATATGTCCAAACAGCTCTAGAATAATCGTCTACAATTGTAAGAAAATAAACCGCACCACTAGAAGAGCTGACTCTATAAGAACCCCAAACATCCTAATGTATAAGCTCAAAACAATTACTGTTTTATTCACACTTATTGGAAACGACTCCCTTGTTTGCTTTGCTCTAAAACATACATCACAAGATTTTAAGTTCAAACTAATAGAAGATGCAGAACCAGAATACAGAGGTAAGCTACCGAGAACTTAAAAAGAAGGATGACCAAGATACTTGTGCCACAAATCGGGATCAAATCTACTTAAGGCTGAGTGAACTTTCACAAAACCAGCTTGATTCAGATAGTAAACTCCATCTCTTTCTTCACCTTTGCCAATCTGCACCGTCGAGAAATGGTCATGTAACACACACATTGTCTCAGTAAACAAAGCAACACAATTTGTTATACTCAACAATTTTGACACTAAGACTAGAGTGCAATTCAAATAGACATATAGAACATTATGCATATATAAAGTCTCTGATAAAGAAAGAGTTCCCATATTGACAGCAAACGTCTTACTTCCATATGCAAAACCTACAGTAGAAGGATAAATCTTGTTCAAGTTACTCAAGAAAGACAAGTTTCCAGTCATGTGATGAGAAGCTCCAGTGTCCAATATTACATCCCCAAAGTCTTTCTAACCAGCCAATTTGTCAAGATTACCAGATTCTGATTTCTCAATAACAAATTGTTGCAACATTTTCGATTGTCCATGAGTCAAATGTTGAAAAACAAAAGAGTTTGATGTTGTTGCGTGTGCTACAGTTGAATCAGATGTCTGAGTCTTAGCACAACCAATATTTTTACTACAACCTCTTCCACTTTGCTTTCCACGTTCTTGCTTCTCTGATTTGTCAATTCACAAATTTGCAATTCTTTCCACAAAGAACACAATTGACCATAATATTCAACTACATATCTACCATTCTGTCTACAAGAAGCCACTTGCGATTCCAATTGATGAATCCTAACCGTATTACCCACCACAAATCTTTCTTTAAGATCTTTCCACAATTGACGAGTTTCGGAAATGAAATCGTGGACTTCACCTTAGGATCAATCGAGGCTTGCAACCATCCCACAACCATAGAATTGACAAGCCAATTTTTAAAGTTTGGATCATCGATGTTTGGTTTCACCAAGCTTCCATTGATGAATCCATTTTTTCTTTTAGCTTTCAGCACATTAAGCATTTCCAGAGACCACTCATTATAGTTCGCACTGTTCAGTACAATTGGAGAAACTAGAGCTAATGGATTGTCTGAGTTTGCCAAAGTATATGGCAACACCACCGGAACCGTCGTCGAAACTATCGCCAGAATCATCGTTCCTGCAACTTGTTCGGCCATTTTTGATCAAAGAATCATTACGATTCAAGCGGAAACTACATAGATTCTTCACAAAGCTCTGATACCATGTAAAACTCGATGAATCAAGAACCGAATCTTATGTTATTCTCCAAAATCCGTTGCCTTTACATTGTACATCCTCACAAATATATAATGACACAATGAACCAAAAATAACTGGAAATTCTAATTTCTGGTTTACAACATTACCGGTTTACTTTGACAAAACCAAAATTCTTCTTCTCTTCTACAAAGGTTTTGATGCCGAGTTTGTCCCGAGCTTCTTGTCACCCTCAACGCCAATACCTATATACCTAGAAAATTACACATGTGCAATCGGTGTTGCTAATTCGCAATTTTCAGGAAAGGTAAAGCGTAAAACCATACCTTGAAACGACGAGGAAGAGCTTAAGGAGTAGTGAAGAAATTGGTGGCGACTCTTGTCGATGTCTCAACTCTTAACTTTATATTAATTTATATATCGAACACATGATCATCAAATTTCTCTTATTTTGATAGCCATTTAATTAAACATACCGGTTTAGCTACTTAAACCGAACAATCGGGCAATTTTATTGAAAGAAACAAAAAGAAAACTTTGGAAGGTAATTTTTTTCTCTACTGAATGATACATATATTAGAAATTAGTATAGAGTAGCAGCGACCTAAAAACTTTGGTAGGTATTTTTTTCTCTACAGATATTAAACCTAAAAAGGAGAAATTAAAATAAAATTTGGAAAAGACTGCTAAAACTAGAATAGATTCAATAACATGCTAACCCGCAATTTTATATCTAAGTCATTAACAACTATATGCAGTAAAAATTGATAGTGTGACCTCCTATGATGAATGAATGTATTTAATTAATGAAGAAAAAACTTCTAGACCGAAATACAATCGACTGATAAACACCTCACTAGAGCCTATGAAAAGACCAAATCTCGATCAAATCTTGAGAGTATAAATAAAGAGCGAACCAAACCTCTACACACAAAAAACCAAACTCAAAAGAACACAATTTCTGATCAAAGCCGAGGAGGAAGATCTAAATTAACAAATGACCTTTGTGAAAATGTCAATTCGCAGATTATTCAAACAAAAACCAAAAGTTTATGTTTGATTCAATGTTTTCTTTTCTTCAAAAAACAAATAATTGTTGGAATTAAGCTACTCTAGAAACCAATCTAAAACAATCTTATATGGATAACCCAAACAATTCACTAGCTCTCTAAAACATATACCCTAGGTTATTGGAGACTAGGTTTACAATTAGCATCCCCTTTTTTATTTATGAAATATTTTTGAATGTGAAAACCAAAAACCTATAACCAAAATTTATGAACTTTACAAAATAAATTCCTATAACAAAAAGAAACTATAGCCAAAAGTACCTAAACAAAAGTAAAATTTACAACCAAATTGTAGACAATCTCTATCTTTTTCTGGCCGAATTCGGAGATGTAAGCAATAGATTTCAAAATGGCGTAAATTAAATGTTCCTCAGGCCAAGAAAATATTAATTATTTACAACAAAAATTATAAGATTGTCAAAATAATAACTCCTTCTCTTTAGGCGATATTTTAGAGGTAAGATCAGATCTCAAACAAGTTTATGAAGATGAGGAGCTTTATAGGAAACAGAAGAGTAGGAATATGTGACTTAAAGAGAGAAGTAATACTACCAAACTCTTTCATGCTCAAACCAAAAAGAGAAGAGCAAAAAAAATGATTGTTAGTCTCAAGGATTCTTTTGAAAATGGTTTACTAGGGATCATTATATTTGTGCGGAAGCGAAGTCTTATTTTAAGGGATTATTCACTTTATCGGGATCAACCAATTACTTATATTCTCTTTGTTATATTAATTCAATGGTATCTGATGAAGATAATCTTCAACTATTAGCCAATGCTATATAGGAGGAAGTGAGAAAGGCCTTATTTATAATGGATTCTGAGAAAACCTCAAGACAAGATAGGATGACAACTTTATTCTACCAAAAACCATGAGAGGTTGTTAAGATGGATCTATTGAACCTTGTTAATAAATTTTTTGAGGATGATATATCGATTAAATATGAATTAAATAAAACAAATCTTTATTTTATTCCTAAGATTGCACGACCAAGTGAGATATCAGAATTTAGACCGATTAGTTTATATGATGCTAGTGCAAGAGCGAGTCCAGAGGTTTCTCATCTATTTTTTGCAAATGATAGTCTATTTTTTGTAAGGCTAATGAGGCAGAGGAGAATAAATGTATTATTCATAGGTCTTTTGGTATTCATAAGTCATCAATTCAATTCGACTATTCAGTATTAGAGGAGAATAAATGTGTTATTCATAGGTCTTTGGGAACATAGTTAGGACTACCAGAAATTTTAGGAGGAGGTAAAACTAAAGTTTCTTTTCTTTTTTCAAGAGAAACTAATAGAGAATATTAATAGTTGGAATTCAAAATTCTTATCTAAAGA
>JAKUCM010000583.1:0-13429 GCA_023374145.1 Lepidium sativum
GAGAGAGAGACAAGCTACCTTTGACATAAATGCTGATAAGGCCCCACGGCTAGATGGCTTTTCAACAAGTTTCTTCCAAGCGCACTGGTAGGAATGTCGGTGGTTATGGAAATCTCGAATTTCTTCACCACTAGCAAACTTCCCCTACGGATCAATGAAACTTATATAAGTCTGATACCAAAGGTAGCAGGATTGAGAAAAATATCAAAGTACCGACATACCGCTCTTTTTAATGTATATTACAAAATCATCTCTAAAATACTTACCAAAAGATTGAAGCCACTCCTCCCATCTCTAATTTTGGAGAATCAGTCAACGTTCGTAGCCGATAGAACCATATCAAATAACATTCTCATCACCCACGAGATGCTTCACTTCCTCAAAACATCAACTGCAAAGAAAAACAGCCTCATTGTAGTGAAATTTGATATGAGTAAGACATATGACCGTCTAGAGTGGCCTTTCATTCACCGAGTCTTTAAAAGACTTGGTCTCCATAATATATAGATAAATTGGATAATACAATGCATATAAAGTGTATCACAAAAAAAAAAAAAAAAAAAAAAAAAAAGAGAGAGAGAGAGACACCGTTTGTATTCATTATCTGTGGAGAAGTACTCTTTGGTGTATGCCAAAAAGCACAACAAGACAAATCCATGCTTGGTCTCCAAGTGGCTCGTGATAGCCCTCTAATCAATCATCTCCTCTTTGCCGAGGACACCATGTTCTTCTTGAAGGCATCAACTTCAAATATGGTAAAGCTCAACTCCATTATATAGTTATATGAACAAGCATCATGTCAATGCATCAATGTGGACAAATCATCAATAACCTTCTCAAAAGGACATCTCTGGACCAGAAAGCTCTAATAAAGAGCACTTTGAGAATTCAAAGAGAATGAGGAGTTGGGAAATACCTAGGGCTTCCAGAGCACTTTGAAAGATGGAAAAAAGATATTTTTGACTATATTCTTGATCGTATTAAACAACAAGTTGCATAGTGGTCTTCCAAGTTTCTATCGGCGGTTGGTTAACTCACCCTTTTGAAGAGCGTGCTCTCTAGCATCCCGACGTATGCAATGTCCTGCTTCTTGCTCCTGATATCGCTGAGTAAAAGGATCCGATCGGCTCTAACTCTTTTTTGGTGGGATGATAAACTTGGAAAACAAAAAATGGCGTGGTTATCTTGGTCAAAGCTAGGTATATCAAAGAAAGATGGTGATCTAGGTCTAAAGGACATCAAATGCTTTAACCAAGCATTCCTAGCAAAGCTTGCTTGGAGAATCCTAATGAATCTAGAATCTCTGCTAGCCTGAACTTTAAAAGGCAAATATATGAAACATGACACCTTCCTAAATTGTGTAGCTCCAAGCTCAATGTCTTATGGCTGGAAAGCAGTTTTACTAGGCAGAGACCTGTTGAAGGATAACATCAGCTGGTGTGTTGGCAATGGAAAGAGAAACAAACTATGGGAGGACTCTTGGCTCTCTACATCAGCTCCACTAGCCCCTATGGGACCACCACCAGAACATACATCAATTTTTTTTCGGTTTCAAACATCATTAATCAGGAGGCGTGAACCTGGGAATCAGACAAGATTATAACGATTATGCCACAACATGAGCAAGACATCAAGTGCATCAAATTGAGCCATTGTAGAACTCAAGACAAGATAATATGGCTTCATCACCATTTTGGAACTTACACAACAAAAATAGGCTATTATTTGTCTCTAAAAAACAAAAAACAAGACCAACATCGCCCTAATCCTAGAGCTACATGGTTGAATGATGTTTGGAAGGTGCAAGCACCACCAAATATCCAAATGATGATCTGAAAATGCTTAAACGAAACCCTACCTGTCTGAGAAATTTTAGCCAACAAAGGAGTGGAAGTCAATCCCCCTATGTACAAGGTGTAATGAACCGGAGTCCATAACCCACCTATTTTTTACTTGTACTTTTGCTCGACAAGTCTAGGATGCGGCACTTTTAAGCTCAATTCCACCATACACCAATAAATCATCCTTTGCCGCACTATGGAGAAAAGCCAAAATATTTCATTGTTTACCACCGACGGGATTAGGAACTTGATCGATGAGTCCATGGATTTTTTAGCACCTTTGGAAAGCCAGAAACACCGTCATCTTTAATAACTGAGACATCTCACTTGCGGATATTTCCACCTCTGCAATCCGAGATGCGAAAGAATAGGTCATTGCTCAATCATCTAAAACTTTGATCTCACAATCAATTTTTTTCAGATTTACAACAAACCAAAAAAAGGAGCAATACCCTATTTCATGGACAAAGCTTGGAGAGGAGACAAACTCGCCGCTGGTTTGGGATGGATCTTCAAGAGAGCAATTAGAGACCGAAACATAGAAGATTCCTGCGACATCAAAGAAATACGATCGTTTGTGCTAGCAGAGGCGATGGCCATCAGATCATGTTTGAAAGACGCTCTACATCGTGGATTCACGTCCTTGAAGTTGTGCATAGACTCAACCCAGATTATTCAAAGTTTAAGATCTGGTGAAATAAGTCAAGAAACCTACGGAGTAATGAATGACATTGTTACCTACTCCCTTCTTTTTCCATTGTCACATTGAATTTGGTCCCAAGAGGACAAAACTTATAGATTGATCAACTAGGCAAAACTATTTCAAATCTGTATCTGAACATTGGAGGTTAAATTTTAATGGTAAAACGCTTGAAAAAAACAATTGTCTTCAAGTATCTATGAACTTTGAAAAAAGTTTTGATCAAATGATTAAATATATGAAAATTTACATAATTGTGTTATTTACAAAAATAATTGTAACGCCCTGACAAGCATTTTAATGGATTTTATGTTTTTTTGGGTTTGTGGATCCACTTTATTGGTCGGTATGTTATGTCCGAAAAGTTTTAAATATTTGTTTACTTACCCTACAAATCATCACATGATTTTTTCCGTGTTTTGTCTTCACTCACACGGTTTCAAAAATCACATCTTTGAAAGTTACTCATCGTTTAACTATTTCTAGACAAGTGATTGAAAAAATATGTGCAATTTAATAATATAGTCAATTAATTTGAAACATATGCCACCTAAATAAAAGCTTAGACTCCAAATAAATTACAATTTTATATTAAGGTATATGGCCTACGTTCTTTCTATTTAGAATCTAAAGTTTTTTTTTTTTCTTAATATTGTCTAAAATTTCTATCTTTGTTAGACTGGTTCTATATATGAATGACTAAATTATTATTTTTTATTTTGGTTTTATGTGCTACGATATTTTTCAAAATTAGAATGTTATAATAACCATTAACCAAGTCTATGAAGCTTTTAAAACGGCTATCTATATTGGTGACACTATTAGACAATTGGTGGGATTAAAAATTTAAGCTCCTCATCAAGTAGAGAAAGGACATCATGATCCCCACAAGAGAAACAAAAAAAGCATAATTTTTAAACTAATGAAATAGATGGATTTTCGAAGATTCGAGATTAACTTATAGATAAACACGAAAATTAATATTCTTTGCTTAAAGTATGTTTTAAAAAATTAGATAAAAACAGCAAGAAACTAATAAATAAAAAAGAAATAGTCGTTAAAGAATCATAATGACATCTATCAAAACAATGAGCCAAAGACGAACAAAGAGTGAGACCCACGGCGCGTGTATGTAAACGAGAAGAAAGAGCGCGTCGCTGTTATCCAGCGAACGGACCAGACTATTGTCGAATTATAAACGTTTTTTCTTCTCTCTCGCTTTTTCGCATTCTTTGATGGCGTGAGAAGAGAGAGAAAGAAAATGATGATCAGTCAAGCTAGCTGTTTTTGGGAAGAGAGACTCAGTTATCACAAGGCTAAAGGTGTCTCCTTTTGCTCTCTTTACTTTAGCATTTCCTTCTCTATTCATGCTTTTTGCAGAAACTCTTAACCACGAAGACTAGAAAAGACTCTTTCTTCTCTATTGTTGTGTCTTCTTCATTCTCTGTGAATATCTCTGTTTCTGGGTTTGGCCTTAAAACCTGTAAGAATGTTGTAGAATCGATTCTTCCTTGAGAGTTCTCATGAATTTTGTTGTGAATGATGTTTTATTGGTTGTTTCTGGTTGCATGAAGCTAAAGTACAACAGTTTTGCATCTGTTTTAATCATATATAACACTATTTTATTATCATTCATTTCCTTTACTGTTTCAGGGTTCTTGCATCTTCTCTAATTTGTTGATCTTTTTACCGATTATGTCAAGTTAATATGAAATTAAGGTATCATATGGTTTAAGATTAGTGCAAGTTTCATTTTTTTGGATTCTCTTCACTGGAACATTTGCTGGATTTTACAGTAGTTTCTTGACCGTTTCGTTCACGTATAAGAGATTTATATATATATATATATAAATCAATTGTTGCAGTCACGTGAATGCTTGGTTTCAGATTGATTAACTTAATTGTTCTTTTGTTCTTTTTGAATGCAGACAAGATCCTGACAGTGACTAAAATGTGTCCCAAAACGAAAGAAAATGTAATGGCTGAACCAATTTCAGCCGATGTTACCTTTGCGTCTAATCACTTTCCATCATACAAGTTAGGATCTGATGGTCAGATTGTTGATGAACCTGAGGAAGATGAAAAAGGTCCATCTGTGAAAAATGTTGTCGATAAGGAGACAGGGGATTTGTCAGATCAGCATAAGCGGCTTTCAGTTCGTGATCTTGCTTGCAGATTTGATAAGAATTTAGCTGCAGCTTCTAAACTTGTTAACGAGGTTCTACTCTAATTTTGTCTGAGATCTAGACGAATGGTCTCAATACCGGATAACCAATTAATATTGTCTTTCTTTGTTTTGAGTGAAAATTTAGGCAAAGTTAAATGAGGTGACTTCTTTGGAAGGACATGTTATGCTAAAGAAACTTAGGGATGCTTTAGAATCCATGAGAGGCCGAATGGATGGGCGCAACAGGGAAGCTGTGGAAAATGCTATCTCCATGGTTAGCTTTTGTTACTTCCATTTCCTCTAAATGCAAAAGTTTGGTTTGAACTGTGTAATAAATCTGATGGTTTTTCATCTTCTTTCTAGATAGACATATCTTGTAAAAACACTTAGAATTTATCTGTCAAGTGTAAGTTTTGCGGTTTTTGTGTCTTGTAGGTTGAGGCTCTAGCTGTTAAGTTAACCCAAAATGAAGGTGAGCTAATTCAAGGAAAGTTTGAAGTGAAGAAACTAGAAAGTTTCCTCAAGAAGGTCTGTCCACTGCATTGGCCTTTTCCCTTTATATTTGATACATATAATTTTTGCTGTACATGTGTTGACTCAATTCCCTTCTAGCTTGGTTACTTCTTTTAACAGTCTAAGTAAAGCTGTTTCATAGTGTTTCAGGTTTCAGAAGATGCGAAGAGGTTAGTAAACCAGGAAAACTCGTTTGCTTGTGCTGAAATAGAGAGCGCACGGGCTCTTGTGCTGAGACTTGGAGGGACATTTGAAGAACAAGAGCTTTGTTCTAAAGCTTCTCGAGATCAGGGACCTGTATGTATTATTCTGAGTTCAGTTTTCCCTTTTCATACCTTATGTTGTGATATAGGAGTAGAATTCTGAGTCAAACTTATGTTCCATTTTCTCAGAATGTCAAGAAATTGGTCGAGGAGGTTCAGGAGGCTAGACTAATTAAACGGATGCATAAACCTACGAAGGTTCCATTCAATTTCTGCGCTATAAATGAAGTCTATTATTGGTCATTTATTTGATTAGAATCCAAATCTTCAATCAACTTCATGTTTTGAATGAATTACATAAAAAGTTATAAACTCTATTGCTATATAATTTAGGTGATGGGTATGCAACACGAGATTCATGATTTAAAGAGTCAAATTCAAGAGAAATCTGCATATTCCGTTAAGCTTCAAAGAGAGGTAATCTTGTGTCTTGCTCACTTCTTGTTCTTCCTCTATCAACAAACCATTTTTTCTCTAAAAATTGCATATATCCATAGATAGCGATTATCAAGAGAGCCGAGGGGTCCAAGTCCTGTCCATATTTTCTGGATGGTGCACAAAGTCTTAGTTCATGCCTAAGAATACGTGCCTCCTCAGATAGTGGTGTAGATATTTCCAAATGTTCAATCCAATGGTACCGTGCAGCTTCTGAGTCTAGTCGAAGAGAAGCTATATCTGGTATTTTGTAGTCTATCTTTCTTTTGTAATTTGTTCTTTTATCATGCTCTTGAACTTATCAACTTTTTTTATTATGATGGTTTAGTGAAATACCTGTTAACTGCCTGAACTTATTAAGTACGAGCTTTAGCTTGACCAAATCATGTTCCATTTCAGGTGCCAACCAATCGGTATATGCTCCAGAACCCTTTGATGTCGGGCGAGTGATACAAGCAGACATTATGTCTAACGGCCAGAAATTCACTGTTACAACCGATGGTCCAATTAATACTGGTTGGTGTTGCATGAATTAGTTAGATAGATTATACTAACAAATGGTTAACTGAATCACAATTTCTACAGCTGCTGGCTTGCAGTCACGAGTTGATTCACTCCTGCGCAAATCTAACAGTGAATTCAGTGTATGTTTTACAAATCCTTTTTCCCCATCTAAGAAAATCAAAATGCAGTCTGAGTTCTTGCTCCAATATAACTAGACATATTGAAACTTTCTTCTCAGGTGGTTATATCACAGATGAATGGCCAAGATCATGCATCACGATCCCATGTATTCACTGTTGGAAAGACTAGGATAAAGTTGTCCCGAGGATGGATCACAAAAGCCAGAGATATATATTCAACTTCCATGCAGGTAATGTAGTCATATAGAGCCTGTGATTTTGGCGTTATTGAAGTTTCTTCTCACAAGTTTAAGGTGTTTTGATAATAATTCAGCTCTGTGGAGTGAGAGCCAATGCTAAAGTCCCTGCAAAGGCATTGTTTTGGCAGCCAAGAAAGGGCCTAACTTTCTTACTAACTTTCGAGTCAGAGCAAGAACGTAATGCAGCTATAGTTCTCTCCAGGAAATATGCATATGACTGCAATGTGAGTTAAACTAACCGAAATAAAAATAATTCTCTCTGATTTGTCCTTTTAAAATTCAGTTGCCCTATTAGAATGTTCTGGTGTGAGCAACCATTTTGTATTATTTTAAATCCTGCAGGTCACTCTGGTTGGGCCAGATGATTGAGCTAATGAAAAGGAAAAACATTTATTAATTAATCTCCTGAGTTTTCTTCCTAAGAGCAGCAATTTAGACTGTTATGAGTTTGCATGAGGTTAAAAGAAGAAGGTGGGAAGTTTAGCTTACGATCTTCTACTGATACAGTGTTGCTGCATAGTTTTAGGCAGACGCACATATTGTGTTTTTGGCAGTGATCACTAGTTTAAGGTGGTTGCCATATTCTGATTTGTTTTGATTGGTTTCAGGTTTTGCTATTTAGACTTTTCTTTACTGTGAGATTGTGATCAAGATTTGTTTGTCAATTGTATGTAATAACAGAACAGTATTTTGTTCAACGCAACTCTCCATTGACCACTGTGAAGAACTCACATACTTAATTCTTGATTAATGTAATAAAAATGATGTATTTCTCTCAGTAAAATGGGCAAAAGATTATAGAATGGACTCATGTATTTAAGTTTGCATGATATTGATGATGCAAAATTATCCAAATGTCAAAAGAACCTTTTATGATTATGGACATAAATCAAGGTCACTTAAAGCTTCAGAAATTTAATGGAACCAAACGAAAAAAAAAATCTACCTTTATGTCATAGTCGTCTGAAGTCGTTGTTCCTCTTATCTCCTTTTCACTGTTTCAGTCCATCGTTGAAGCAAAAGCCGACTCAATATTAAGCTTTTGTTTTCTAGTAACTCGAGACCAAATCAATGGGAAAAATCCTCGTTGAAATCTGTTTGATTTCTGCTCGAGGGCTCCGAGTTGGAATCGGATCCTCTCTACTAAAACACCAATGGTATGCAGTTGGGTGGCTCGATCCAGAAGACAAGTACTGCACCACAATCGATGCTTCACGATCAGATAATCCTGTTTGGAGAACAAAATTTGATACTTTACTCGAAGATTCCACGATTCAAGAGTCAAAATCGGCTTTGCACGTTGAGGTTTATTGCAGAGAACCGATTTTCTTAAGGAAGAGGCTTCATGGCTCTGCTACTGTTTCCTTGAAGGAGTTTTTGACAAAGTATAAGCAACAACAGAGTACTTCGAAATCTGTAATTGAAGAAACTGGAAGCTATCAGCTTAGGAATCCGAACTCGAGCAAGTCTCAGGGTTTTGTTGATGTGTCGATACGTATATATGCAGAAAGAGAGGATCTTGGGGGGTTTTACAGGTAATATCTCTTAATTATGGCTTTATTTGGCATTTAGCTGCAATCCGACCCTACCTGCCCAGTGCCGGAAGGTTAAGGAAGTTGGTGACCTGATGACAGGGGAGCCGGCGACCGAAGCCCCGGTGAACGGCGGCCGTAACTATAACGGTCCTAAGGTAGCGAAATTCCTTGTCGGGTAAGTTCCGACCCGCACGAAAGGCGTAACGATCTGGGCACTGTCTCGGAGAGAGGCTCTTCTAGATTAAAGTTTAAATCTTTCTCCCGAGAAGCTGGCGAAAATCTAATGGAATCGATACGAAGAAAGATACCCACTTTGGTGCTCTGCTTTTGTTTTGTTCCCTGTAACTGAAGTCTTGTAGAATCTAAAATTTGGGTTTTTGAAGATCAAACTTTCTGACTTAGTGTTTCAAGATGGGTTTTACCTGGAAGAACGAACTCACGATTCTTCTCTTCTTTTTCGCAGGAGATACTGGAGGAGTTATGCTCTCGAACAACTCTAATTATAATACCTCAGGACAAGATTTCATGGCTGGTTCGTCGCAGCAGTATCCACTGAACCCGCTAAACAATTTGAATCCTTTCTCAATTCCACAATATAACACCAACCCACCAATGCAACAACCTTACTATCATCCTCCACCAATGCAGCCTCCGCCACCACCTTCGTATGCAGGCTACTTGCCTACATGCATCCTGAAATCAGAGAATGTTACGAACATTGCATCATCATCATCTGGAGTAGGACTAGGAAGAGGATATGCAAGGCCTGGACCCGGGTATGCTGGGTATGCTGCAGCAATGGGAGCTGGTGCAGTAGTTGGAGCTGCTGCAGGTTTATATGGAGGCGATTATATGTCAGGTTCATACCTACTTTCAAACTTACCTCGCCCAAATGTCTCCATTGCCATCGATCCTCCATTTTGATGCAGCAACAGTTCTAATCAATATGGTAACTACATTGTAAGATTATCTGAAACATCTAACGCAAGTTTGGTTCATGCTTTTATTAAGCCACTCAAAATGAGAATACAGTTTGTCTTTTTGATGTTATTAACAATTTGCAAAAAGTAGATTTGGTTGCTTGATCTTCATTGTAACTCTGGAGAGATGTGCACCACACAAACGCTTGTTATGAAAATAGGAAGTAGAATCCAATTTCTGAAGATTCCCTCCAGTGGGAATGCGTCCACAGAGTCTGTTATAGCTAACATTTAAGGACCGAAAATCAGCTTTGGTCCACTGAGCCTGAATACTACATGTGATCCCATTGTGATTCAAGTCCAAGATATCAAGTTTCTTACTGCGCTTAACCTTGGAAAGATTGAATTGGAACATGTTTCTTGATCAATACATGCAACATGTCGATTTATTAGCTCCAAACAACATCGAAGCATCACCTTGGAGCTTGTTCCGGGATAAATCGATCTGGTAAAAGTCAAGATTGCCTAGTGATTTTGGTATTGAACCAGAGAGCTGGTTGTGTGATAAGTAAAGGTCAGGGAATTTTCCTGAAAACAATCCAAATGACTCTGGTATCGAACCTGATTGGAAGTTTAAAGTTGAGGTTACTTAGAAAAAACAAAACTTTGATAGTGACGGAAGATATAGAGAGACAGATTTTATATATACCTGTAAGCATGTTCCTACTAAGTTGTAGATACCTGAGTTTATGTAATGAAGAGAAAACTGGGTATGGAACCAGAGAGGTTATTGTAGGAAAGGTTTATGTACTAAAGATTCTTGAGCTGAAGAAATTCAGGAACTGGACCGGTGAGATTGGTCCAGCTGAGGTCGAGAAAAGTGAGATTTTTGAGTTTAGTGGTGGTGAATGGGGTGTGACCAGTGAGGTTAGTGACTTTGTGGAAGATAGGGGTTTTCAGAAACAGCAAGTCACCGACTTCAGGCGGAATCTGAGCAGAGATCTGACCGTGAATATATAGCGAGGTGACACGATTCTTAAAGGTGGCATTGTCGCATATAATGTTGTACCAAGAGCAGCAGTAGGTTTCAGCGTCCCACCACTAGAGCTTCAGGGATTTCTGAATCTGAATCTTGAGGAGTGTAGTTTTATCATCTTGGTGACAGAGATCTTTTGCTAAAGAAGTAGTCAAGAGGAGAGTGGATAAGAATATGAGCATTGTCTTATGTGACATCATGTTTGTTGTTTGTGTTTTGAGAAACTATTATGATTGATCTATATATAGGCTATGATTAGAAAGGAGCATGATTTTGGTCAAAAAATCCATTCTTCTTTTTTGGTCAAAAAACCATGTTTCTTTAAGATATAGAATGTACAACTAAACCATTTGCTAATTGTACAGAGTCCCAATCCACAATGTAGGACCTTCGTTCGGATGTAGCAAACAATATGTGCAAGAATCAAATCTTATGCAGTCCCACCAAATCTAATTACATAGACATGGTTATGTACAAAGGACTTGCGCGAGTCTCAACTTATCTCGGGAGCCCAAGACAACCAAGTGGGCTTATTTTGATGTCCAGTGGCCCGACAGTGATTAACGTTCATTTTGTATTGTATAAAACTGGTTTTTTATACCAAAAATGAAAATATCAGTCATTATGCCAAAAATGGAAAATTATTGACCAATCCATATTTGGAAAAAAGTTCCTTTGGCTAGACTGGGAGACTAGAGAGTGAGAAATCCAATACGCTTAACTTTGTTCGATGCAGACAAATAATAAAATAAAGTTAATACCACTAGTTTCCGAGAGAGCGAGAAATATGGACCAATGACTACTTGGATTCTGTTTGAATTAAAGCCAAAGCTATGTTTATGATAATGTTTTTTTTAGATTGTTAACTTATTTCTTGCAAACCTTACTAATTATTTAAGTTGCAAGTTGTTGACACAATGTCAACTCTTGTATCATATGATGTAATTTTCTCATAATCTCATTTTCATTCTAGCTAATAATACAATCTTTACTAAACAACTAGCAAGTTGCAACAATTAGAGAATCCAGATAATTTGAAAACATAAGTTTGTAATAATTTTTTTGGTTAATCAGGGTATCTAGGCTAGCTGAAACTCAACTATTTCCAAGGAAATAACACCAACCATTGGTAGGATTTAAATTTCTACAAAATCTAAAATATGGTTATGTTTCGTGTGGTCAAACAACAACATCGTCGTTTCGGCACTGCAACTAACAGATTTACGTCTTTTTTTCTTAATCAAGAAGTCTCGGCCGAAATGCAAGTTTGATGACCAAATGAAAATAATTAGCAATTTCACACTTGACATGAATCGATTTATGGCCTAGAACCAACAAAACAATTTTTTACTCAAGTGGAAAACACTAAATTACTATAAATTTGTTGATTTATGTATTGTTTTAAATAACTCCTAACAATACTATAATTTGTAATAATTCGGATATAACTATTCTAAGCGGATCTGTTTTTTATAGAGGTCTATAATATTTGCTTTTGATATATTACATGCATGAAGATGTTCGATGTACAAGAACTTAAAACGTGATGGGTTTCGCAAAAAATTCTAGGGAAAATTGAAATGATTTATTTTTGTTACACGTAAAAAGATAAAGCATTTTGTCGGTAACCACCTGCCTGACCTAAATTAATTTCTAAACCCTAGTGAATTCATCTATATTGGTTATCATTTAATATCTTCGGGAAAGTGATGCTACTATGATATATGCCTTTCTCGTTTTAAAATATTATTTGGATGATCACATGATGATAAAATTTATTCATATATACCTACTTCCTTTGCTTCCATATCTGCATTATTGGAATACATACATGAATCACACGAATAGTAAATAATTAACAACTCAATAACTTGCACGAGGAACATATCATATTTATATGATCGTTTGTAATTATGTATGATTAAAGCCACATGGTATCAAATTTTCTATATTCCATTGTCATATTAATTATGCATGATGTCACGACTCCCAATACATATATATTGCCATAATCAACTAGTCCCAATTTGTATGGTTCAAATATAAGGAATCAAAATATCGGTATTAAACCCGAAACTCCCGGCCCATGGCCAGTGACCCAAGTGTTGTGGTAGTATAGTGGTTTTCACTTTAAGAAAAAATTACTATGTTGATCTAGATCATGAATTAATTTCTCTTAACTGCGAAATTGCTAATCATTGTCATTTGGCCACCGCATATCTAAACTCACACTGTGTCCGGTTCCAGAAAATTAGTTTAGATTTCTTCTCACACTTCTCTTTAGTTAATAAAATATATATAAGGAATCAAAAATTTTACTTGAAATTAAAAACTAAAAAAAAACAAGAATTACAGGTTGACAAAAAAGGTCTGAAATCTAAAACACGTATAGTTAATGTCTTGTTGTGTACATGTAAAATATATCGGTTATCTAACCAAATTTGGACGATGTGAGTTGTGTTTCATGGCTCTTGTACCAATCATCGGGAACATACAAATTACAAGTACAAAGCTCTTACTTTACAAAACACGAATCAGGCAAGAACACGACTTCTACAAATACTATAAAGATCTCTTAACCCATAAAATAGTGTAGATGTCTGCCATTTTATTGGGTCGACGATCTAAAATCCCTTTGTAAGTATTGTATAATTCAGATATACACAAAACAGTGACTTGATAAATTTGCCCCAGTAAGAAGTTTTACATAAATCCCCTTCTATAGAATTTGCAGATTAACTTTCTCTCAATACATATTGCAATTGGTTTAGATAGTACAATAAAGCGTAAATAAGTTTAGTTTAACAGTACACCGGAATTAAATCGAGATTGCCCAATTAAAAACCTGATAAAAGACCCCTCTTGTCTCACTAAAAGGAAATCGAAGCCATAACAAAACTTAAAAACCCTACCCCTAAATCGGTGAGAACTTTTCAAAGTCGATCCCATTTTATTTCTCAATTTTTTTCATAAAAACTGTTATTAGTTAAGATAGACCATCGTCAGCAATCCATATAGCCATAACCGAATATATACACATATCATTCAAAGAAAGCTTTTACTTGTAATGAAACCACATGGCTACTAAAACAAAACCGAACTCTAGTGACACTCTAGTGAGTAGTCTCTCTCTTTT